>VWZZ01007160.1:471138-540110 GCA_013399095.1 Psophia crepitans
GCTGGTTCGCACCAGCCGAGCGCCGGCAGCCCTCGGGCGAGGTGTCAACCGTGTTTTGAGGATGGTTCTCTCTCCCCTCCCCTTTTCTCCCTCCCGACCCTGTGTCCCCCCCCTCCCCGGGAGGCGTTCTGGGTTTGTGCGAGACCACAAGAGCTGCGGCCCCTTCGCCCCGGGGCTGTTGATTTACTCGAGGAGAGTCCCAAATAAGAAGCTGTTTGTGCTCTAGCTGGAACGCTGGAGGCTTTCTAAGAATGGCGCTTTTCTTACTCGTTTTTTTTTTTAAATTTAATTTTATTTTTATTGGTACATCGAACCAGCCTACAGCATTGCTGGCGTCTTTCCATCAGGTGTCTGGGGCTCAGAGGAAAATTCAAATGAATCTTAAAATTATGAGACAGTTTCCCTCCCTTCTTCCCAAATAAAATAAGAGAAAGAATTGGTACAAACTGGCCAGGAAGGGATCAGGCTGGAAACAGAGAAGCACCTTCACCCCACCAGAGTGGTGAAGACCCAGAAAGGCCTTCTGCAGGCAGGAAGGAATCAAAGCAGCTGGAAGATGGAATTTGACTGACTTGTGAAGCAGGCTCTGAGATGTGGTTACCACCCACAGCGAGAGACTTGACCCCATGATCCAAAACATCCCTTCTAATCCTCATCCTATAAAATAATAGTTTGCCTTTCTATACACCAAAAGAATCACCAAGTATTCTGCTTCACAGCAGTCTTTTAGGTATGAGTCCATATTCCCATTCTACGGCAGAGTTATCTGGTTTGTTCCAAGGGTCACACTTGAAGCTGGGGGCACACGCTTGGTCGTAACACCCAGAGCTCACATCGCCACCCAGCACTGCTGGTCCTAAATGAGACTGTTGCGGTTAGAAACTGCTGAGAAGGCTACCTGCAAAGACAAGGGGCTGCTTTGCAAGATCCAGGAAATACCAGTTCTGGATGTTGTTTTAAAGCTAAGTATACAGTGTCAGGAAACATACCTGGAACTCGAGTTTTTAGACTCTCAGTGTTTGACTGTTATAATTATTTATCTAAGCTCCATTTAATCTTGATAAGTAGCCCCTGTCAGTTTTTGAGGAATCTTGCTGAACTTACTGAAAGCTTTCTTGCTCACCTGACTTACAAAAGCAATTGTTTTTATTCTGAATAAATGGAGAGGACTGGCTGATCCTTATGCTTTCGATGTAGACAGAAAAACCTAGATTTAAATCTACTTGCTTTTCTTATGCAAATCTCTCACTGGATTAGAAGGGAAAGTAAACAACAGTCCAACCTTAAGATCTTTTTCTTTTTAGAGGCAGCCTGTTGTATAAATCTGAAACAGAAACTGTTTTCATTTGAAGATCAAATAGAAGTTATCTAGTGAAGCTGACAAACAGGGGCAGAATAATCTGTTTGCATTTTTGGGAAATGGATAGCTCTGGTTTTGTTTCAAGGCAAGTAACTTTTAAATAATATTTAACGAAATAATTGACCTTGATGTTTAAACTACAACTTCCTTCACGTCATTAAGCCCACTGTTTTTTTAAAAAAATGCTTAGTATCTGAACTCTGGCGTTCATTCAGTTAATCTCATAATAACATTTGTTTCTTGTGGAATTTTATTTGATGAACTCATCGGTGAAAGAGGAGAGAAGGAGTTCAGAACAACACGAGCTTTACAGCTCATTTATTATTTTTTTCTTCCTAAAAAATAGCAAAAAAAAAAACAAAACACGTATGCAGAATGACTTTTCAGGAATCATTTTTCAGATGGAAGGAACAAGAAGCAGCTTTGTACAGCTGAACCATAAGCCTCGGGACAAACTGTGTTCTTTTAACACACATTCTGACTTTTAAAACACATTTCAATCCTTGACTTCAAAAAATGATTTTGTAGAATTTGTCCTCATGATAATTAGGGTCTGAGTCTGCTTTTGAAATGCAAGAGAAATGGAACGAACTCCATAAAGTGTGTCTATCACATAAAGCTTTTAGGACAGCCTGATTCACTGATTCACACTGCTCTTTGTTCAACTGACAGATTTCCAACTGCAGAAAGAGGCACACATCTGGGGGGCTGCTATTATCTAAGCTAAATATGTACATTTAGGATCAGTTCTATTTTATTTGCATCCTCACAAATTCTGCTTGGGGATCTTAAGCATGAAAGGATTGCAGAGATGTGCATTTTACTGGCTAGCCAGCAGTCTTTGTACACAGACAAAGGTACATAAACACACATTTACTAGTCTCTCTGCTCTGCGACAGCTCTGAAAATTATATGCAAAATTATTTCAAATAAAAACAAACACACAACCAAACAACATACAGATCACCATACAAGAAAGCAGACAAACAAACAAGGTGGGGGAAATAAAAGCATTAAATGAACTTGCAGAATTTAGCTAACTTTTTATTTGGCTGTAAATGAAAAATATCATGGCAGCAGTGGATTTATTTTTTTTTTAAGTTACGTGATCGTTGAATTACAAAACACTGGTACCTACCTAAACACTGTTGTGTACCCTGCACGTCATGTACTCATACACAGATGAAAGCTCTTCCTTTATCCTTGTTGGCACATATTTTTTTCTCTCCAGTGACTTCCTACTTTCAATATGTGGACAGATGAGGAATCAGGTTGCTTTACTCCCAACAAAGGACACGTAGGTAACATTTCCATTAATGAACAATATATGAATTCCCTCCCCAGTGCACAAACAGCCAGCTCAGTAGTGATTTCAGGCCCGGGATCTAGAGAACTTGGTGGTTGTTACACAACTGGAGATGTGACGTTACCTGGCAATCTGAGCAGGGTCACGCTGATCATGGCACAATACAAATTCCGTGTCAGGCATCGTGTTCAATGCAGGTTGTCTCGAACTTCATGCAAATGGGAAGCAGTGTGGGCAGGCACAAATTAAGCGGCAGAGTCATCTCCTATCTCAGCATTGCCCTCTGTCTCTTACTCCTCTATGGCAGAATTGGCACCTCAGAGTACCCCAGTGCAGTCCCTTAAGCTCCAGCCCCGCTCCTCAGCCCCACGTATTGACTGACTGGCTAACTGGCTGCGTCTCACCCAGGAGCAGCACCTGCATCAGAAGAGATGATGTGGGTTTGCAATAGGTATAGCTACTGGGTGGTTTCTGTTACCCCCTTACTACGATCCCATGCTGTGGCCTCACACCAGCAAGTGAAGAGAAGAGGCACCCCCACCCCTGTGCAGCTATTGTGGAGTTCCCCTGTCCGTACGGCTGCCTCCATGCCCACCAAGCTGTATTTTTCCCACTTAATATATGTGCTTATGCAACTACCGCTCTTCAGTTTTACAGGGAACCAGAACATGGCACTTGAGGATGGCAGTTCTTAACCTGAGGTGCTACAGATGCTACAACAGAGTAGCAGTTTTTGTGCACCTGTAGTTCCTCGCAGAAGCTGCTGGCCCTATTTTTTTTTTTTTTTTTAAATTATGAGCTACAGGGAAAACTCTTCCCAGTGAATTGGGTATTGTCCCTGCTATAAGTCACATCAGACCTATGACCTGGTAGTTTTGTGGCATGCTGCTGACACCCAGCCAATGTCTTTTCCTGACAACTGAGCGCAGTTTGCGACATACTGGCAGTGAAAGGAGATCTGCGTCTCGTCAGCACAGACTTCAAGCAGGGAGCTGTGCAAAACCAGGCTTCTCTGCGAGAATGAATACATTCTTTTCCCTGTTCCCCTGAGGACAATTTACCTTGAGATTGTGTTGGACCTTGGAAAATTCCCTCATCCCAGTACTCATATCAACTGCCCTCACACCAGTTTAGGGAGCCAGCGACAGTGACTGTCCTAAATTTCATCGGTTTCCATTTGTCTTCCTTTAGCATCTTCTGTCCTAAAGATCTCTTCTTATCAGGTACGGGTATGCTTTCTATTCTCAGCCGAACTGGTATGGAGCATTTTTGCACACTGCAAACAGCTGTTGAATATTTCCCCAGGTATATCAGTGCCAAACTCAGTGGTTCTTATGGAGATTGTGTCAGTCAACTTGTAAAGCTCTTCGGGGTCTGTAGGTAACATGTTATGCAAACATCTCTGCCTACTGTTGCTTCCCTGAGTTCAAACAATATCTGTCTGGATACACTTCCTACCCTTTCCTCCAGACATACCTCTGGCTCCGTCAGAGAGCCCTGGAGAAGCTGAAACCATGATGAAGGCACTAGCGATGTGAATACATATAGGATTAAGACTGCTAGCCGCTGCGGCATGTCACTTCTGCCTGCAGCTTACTAAAGCAGAAAAGTCTTGTGGCTGACATGTCCTCCACTTCACTGGGTTACGTGACACATGCCAGAAAATGTGTCAACCCACTCCCCATCTCCTCGGCATTATTAGCCCAGGGAAGGAAACACAGCCAAAGAACACGCACACAACTTTGACAGGTTCTGCCTAATCCACCCACATAATGACATTTCTTATGCTAAGTGCCAGAGCGGTGTAGGGAGGCCACTGCCTGTACCAGCTGCTGGCAAGTCAAAGTTAGTTTCATGGTTATGTTTGAGAGATAGCCTGATGTTACATTAAGAAGTCTTTGTCTCCTGTGGTGCAGCACTCAGAGAATGACATCAAAAGCCTTCCTAATTCACCCCCCGGGTCATTTGATTATAGGCATGGCACAGAGCCCCGCTGCCCCAGGAGACCGTGAGTCACCACGACATCCATGACTATCCTCTTATTCCACGGAAGGAAGTAATGTGCTTCAGGCATAAAACAACCAGGAGTAGATTACATCCTTCCTCGTGTCAGCTTAGCCCTGCTGGCTGTTGGGGCAGCGAGAGGCGAGAGCAGCCTCCCATTTCCCAGCCTTGCTCCTCCCCACCCCTACCTCAGGGAAGCTGTTCCTCCCCACACTGGGACATGCTGTGTGGGGAAACCACACGAGAGGGTTTTGCTCAGCCAGGCGAGGGAGAGGACGCTCTGGCTCTCTTCTCCGATGTGGTACAGAGTTACATCACATGGTGAAACATCCATCTCTCCTCCAACAGGCCAGGCGTATCTGATCATGAGGATGCTGTGTGTTCTGTCCCTTGCCATTTGTCCTCA
The DNA here is from genome assembly GCA_013399095.1 of Psophia crepitans. Taxonomy (NCBI): domain Eukaryota; kingdom Metazoa; phylum Chordata; class Aves; order Gruiformes; family Psophiidae; genus Psophia; species Psophia crepitans. Next base: position 476,215 of record VWZZ01007160.1, read on the forward strand.
TAATTAGTCTATCTGTTTCTGATTTATTTATTTTCACGCAGTTTTCTGCACCCTTGCTCCCTCGCTTGGGCACATGGGGCAAACCACAGACTTGCCCTTAAACTACACAGAGAAGTAAAATCAGAAACAGACTAACCACAAGAGTCAATAGCAAGGGGCAGAAAGCACACGATTGGATGCTGCAGTTCCCTTCGGAGATCCATCTGCCTCGAACTGTGATGTAACTAGGCTCACGTACCACATCTGCAAAGGGGGTAACAGATCCCTCTGCATAACCTGACTCACAGGGTGAAACTGTGCTAGCTCAGAGAAGCCAAGGCATGTTTACAAATCATTTCTGAGGAAGAAAAAGAAGTCCGGTTTGTGTTCACAGAGCCAAAGCAACCGCTTTCAAGTCTGACGTGACTCCTGTCAGTGTTATTGTTCCTTCCTAGAATTTAGGCTTGAATTTAGCAGAAGTCAAGAAGCAAAGTCATACACAGAACCACTTGTGAGAATCAGTGTGTCTGTGTGCATGGGCCAATTTTTTCCTGAGTAAACACCAGTCACTGGGTTGCTGGGTAAAGTGGTGATATAAGATGGCAGTCAGACATGCGTAGGTTCATACCCTTGAGGCAAGGCTATTTAAGGATGCAATTTACCTTTTTTTCTGACAAATAAACACAACCAGATAATGAACTGCTCCCGGTGCCATTAAAATACATTTATTATATTTCATAACTGCTCCTCATTTGTCTCCCAAAAGTAGCATTGTTGCCTGGAAGGGAGTATCAAGACATTAATCAAAAATAGATGAGCAGTACAAGACAGGAGGGCCAAGCAGATGAGTATAAATAGCTTCCTGCATGTCCAGAATACCAGAGCTGTCTGAAAACATTGTGATTAGAGTCGATACACTCGATCCACACGCACAGACAGTGTGCACGGCTGTCATTCTTATACTGAACATCTTATTTGATACCCAGCAAGTCTGCAGCCCTTCATCAGGTGAACGATGTGAAGTCGTTATTTTTGTGATAGATCAGACAATGGAGAAACCCTTCAGACAGAAACCTCTACTTGTTTCTGGCTAGGAAAAATAAATCTGTCCTTCTTTTGGAATCCACAGAAATACAAATGCAACAGCAGGACGTGGATAAATGAGAGAAGATAAGGTTTTGCTCCTGCAAGCAGAACACCCTGTCTTCGAGATGGGTGAGTACTTCCAAATTTTACGAATATTTCATTGTGCTCCAGATAGACCGCGGATCTGCCCTCCTCTCCTTCCTGGATAGCCATAATAGAAGCAAGCAGAAGTCAGTCTTGAAAAAAGAGATGAGGAATTAAAAAAAAAAAAAAACCCTGAGGATGCCCTAAATTCCTTAGTCAACCTTCTGGACACTGCCACAGAATTTTGCATATCTCCATGAAGACTTGGCTGATTCTGGTTGATCATTAGCAGAACTTGGTGCAGCTGTATAAACAGCAGATTTCTACACCTACAGGCCTCCATTCATTTCCTCCAGTGAGGTTTTTAATTTGACTGGCAGCTAGCCTATCTGGGCAGCTGATAAGAGAAGAAAAAAAGCACCCTCCAGTCTTTACATCTCCACTGCCTTTCCTCTGGTTCTCATCACAGAAGTGTACAAAGAATTAAAGAGCTCTCAATACATTTGTGGCCAAATATTTACCCTAAGTGAGGTAGATTATGTTTGCTTACTGTATCCATTGCCATGCTGGCATGCGTTCAAGACTGTCTAACTCCTTGGAGCACTATTGAACACTTTGAAAAAAAACTTTGTTTATAATAAACTGTTTGCCAATGAGTGCACATTCAGTGTTGTCCAGGGTATACCAGCTCTGGAACTCACATGCCTCGTGTTTGGGATAGCACTTTGCCTATCTCTACAAGCAAAAAAATCGCATTGGGGATGGTCCTGGGGTGCAGCCAACTTACCTTTAGTCTTTTGCAGGATTATTAGGAGTATTTTAAAATTCTCTCAGGCATTTCACTGAGAGAAAACATAATTAAACAGTGTTCAGAGGAAACATTCTTTCAGGAAATACAACTTGGTTTTATCCAAAACATAGCCTCGTACTAGCTACTATGAAGAAAATTAACTCTATCCCAGCCAAAACCAGCACGTTCAGCTTGCTTATTTTGGTGATATTTTTAATGGAGACAAAATAATATTTGCATTCAATAATTGCAAGAAGTATTGCTTTCTGTAAAGTGAAAACATTTAAGTGGTTCATTGTTTCATTTAATTTTGTTTTGAATTTTAAGCATTCATATATTTAACATTTTTCCTACTAAATTGAATATTTTAATGTCATTATAGCTTTGGGGCTGTCTGGTGTGAGAATGATTTGACACTTATGGAACACTTCCATCATGCCAAATATATTTTCTCTGAATTTTCAATCCGTGAAAACTTCAACACCTTCACTGTTTTTCCCAAGTCTTGGAATTTCCCATAGAATGGAAATTCTGTTTCCTGATGAGCTCTGCTAAAATTTCGTGCTCTATCAAAAAGAAAGGGGGGGGGTGTGGTGTCATAAATACACAACCGTAAACTTGCCAGGATACATTTCTCATTGTTGGCTCATATGTTGCCCTCTTTTGGTAGCTTTTGTACTGTACTACACATAAAAATTTTAACAACTGCTGTAGCAACTCAGCATCCAAAGGGGACTGAGTGCTGAATGTTAGAACTAAGTAACTGTGTGAGGAGAGCAAGATGTTGCGAGTTAGGCACTTGAACTAGCTTAGAGACATCCTGTCGAGAGAGGAAAAGCACTAGGGAATGAATGAAGCAGTGCAATATAAAACTGGACTATAAAGGGCAATGAGAAAGAAGGAAAAGAAGAAGGATCTGCAGATACTCACTCACGTGAATAATTTAACACCATGTCCTGACTTCCATCCTGTGATGACAAACATGACTTTCAAGTATTTGCTCGACCAGGATTTGTAAACGGAAGCTCTACCCTAGTCATCATTCCCTTGGTCTTTCCCTGTTGGTTTTTTTTCATAATCTATGCAGGGATTTTATTAAATTCTTATGGGCATTGACTAATCAAGCTGAGAAGAGTGTCTGCTAACTTTCCAAGACTAAATCCCTGCCAAAGTCAACACTTCTATTTTCACTATTAAATTTCTGAAGAATAAAATTAAGTATTACATGTTCTTTTACACAGTAATTTGCTAATACTCATTATAAAATCATGCGATACTAATTGCATTATAAGTCTAGAATCATTATTTATGTGAAACACTGAAGTGTTAATTTTTTCCAGAAGAGAGTAATTTTCTACTGTTTGTGAGCAAAATTAAAAAAAAAAACAAAACAACCCACCCTCAGTCTGTGGCAACGATTAAGAGTCTGAAGAGCTGGGTATTCACCTTCTCTTGACTTTCAAAAAGAATTGAGTACTAACTCCCCCAAAATGCCATTCTTAGAGAACAAACTGCTCTCTATTTCAGATAATTCTCAGTTATAAGCACAGTAAATGGTTACACAGAAGAGATATTCCCGCCATATCTGTGATCCCAGTTCAGCATTTCACAGCCCTATTCTTTAAAGATTAATTTTCTTTGGTTTGAAAATCAGCATCAGGAATTCAGCCTCACAGGAACTCTTTTATGAACAGCTGCAGAGATGATTTCAGAGCTCAGAAGGGAACCATTCCTCCCACCTTGAATCGTGGAGCTTTTGTGGTGACTCTGTATGATCAGGAATTCTTGGGTTAGGGGAGAACTCCCAGCCTTCCAATGTAAAGACATAAAGCTGTGCTTTATAGGCATTCTCCGGTGCTTTATTCAAACCTATCCTAAAACATTCAGCAATATGAACTTCCCTTGAAAGACCATCTGACAGCCTTCCAATTTTCACCTGAAAAAAATACGCCCAAAAGGCCCAATTTTGCTGCCTTCCTCCCTTTCAGTTAAATAATGCTGGCTGGTTTAAGCCTTTGCAGACCTTTGTTCCATGCATAAGAATGCAGCGACCCAGCCTGATGGAAATATATGACTATTGCTGGTTCTGATGCAGCCAATATGCACCTTTCAGTGGCCAAGGGCTCGCAGACTTTTGTCACGTTTCCTTGCAGGTCTAACCAAGCCCTTTCTGCTCTGGTCTAACAAAGCGCTTAAACATGTGCAGGGTTTAAGCTGATGCTTAGTTTCTTTGTTAAAGCCACCTAGCAGGGCTATAAAGGGAGTTGTAAATCAGCAGCACAGCTCATACACTTTAAGTTTATGCTTAATGAGATGCTGGGTTTGAGCCTCAGTCTTTCCCCCAAAGTGATTTTTCCAGTCTTTGAATCATTGTGGGATTTCTTCCAACTCCTTCCAGTCAGTCAGTGGCTGGCAATATTGAACACAGAGTTGAATGTATTAGCACAGAGCTTTCCATGTGAACTGTTACCTCCCTGCTTCATGACACACGTCTGTATGTGTATAGCCTTTATGACTATACAATCAACAATACTGATGGCATGGCTGGGACACGTACATTCCAATATATTTCCCTTGCCTTACCTTGCCTTGCCTTGCCTTGCCTTGCCTTCCCTTCCCTTGGATTTTGTACCCAGCTTTCTAATATCTGCCGGTCCTTTGATACCATTTATCTGCTGTCTCCTGTTTGCATTCCTTCCTGGTTTAGTATCATCAGCACATTTCACTATTGTGCTGTTTACCTCTGCTTTGAAATTACCATAGAGATATTAGCTAGAACAATGTCTATCAAAAGTCCCTGCCATGACCCAAAAGACATTTGATTGCTGCCCATTGTTTACATTCTTTCTCCCATTTCAGTCTATACAGCGGTGTTCCCCGCCAAAACAATTAAAGTCCTTTCTCCAGCGTGAATACCTGAAACAGTAGCAGATTCCATATTTAGTGCCTCCTATACCCACCCTCCTACATTTCCACCCAGTTTGTTTGTCTCTCCGTTCACTCACTGTGCATACTGCCTTGCTTGCTGAGCGCCAACTCGGAGATGCTGACTGTAGCTTGCAGCCTTGCTCCCCAAATCTGTAATATACAGAGTGTATAATGCTGCATATGAACATGAAAGGTATATTTAATAAGCTTTATCCTTTCTGAGCCCATGCCACTTGCTGCTCCTGATACCGTTTGCCTCAGTGTTTCCTTGGGATTAATGAATGAGTTAGCTATATGGAATAAGAATTTGGCCTAAAATGTTTAAGATACTTTCCTTGATTTATTAATTTTGAGGCAAGAAAGGACCATTAACTCATCCTGTCTAACCTCTTCTGTGTCACAGACCACAGCATTTCCCCATTCCCCATATGCTGAGCCAAATAATTTCTGTTTGGCTGACATACGTTTTCCAGAGAGGGATCCAGTTTTGATATGTACACTATCACTTTCTTGGGCAGTTTGTTTCAGCAGTTCATCACACAAATCCAAGTCTCATTGCTTGCTTAAATTTGCTTGGCTTGTATTTCCACCCACTGATTCTTGTAATACACTCATCTGATGCAAGACACTTCTTTTCTTGTTGTGAAGGTAATTATACACGGCAATCCAGTCATCTCATTTTGATATGGGAAACAAGGTATATTCTCCAATCTACAGGTGGTTCTTATGCCTTTTCTCCCACCCTTTTTTAGATTTCTGGCACCCACAGCACTGTAACACACCACTGCCACACAGCTGGCATTACGCTCAACTCGTACGTCCCTGCTAACTCGTTCAAAGATGACATTAACCCTCTTTTGCACCATGAGACCGCATCTTGTGTCCAGTGGTGACACCAACGCCTTTTCAAGGACCACCCTTGGGATACAATTTCTAGTGCATCAATACAGCTACTGTTAGTGCATGACTTCAAATCCATCTCATCTGCAGAGGTCCCGCTCACTGAATTTAGGCTGCTCCGTCTTCATAATTTATTTATCATTCGACCAACTTTAATTTCCTTCCCAATTCGCTAGCATTGTTTTACTAGGGATGTACTTACCTCTCAGTCATTAAGGACAATTTTGTAGCCTGCGAGGCATAACACCCATTTCTGCAAGACTGACTCCAGAGCTTTCATTTGGAGCTGACAGCTCCTTTTGACATCTATCAGTTAGTCAGTTCTTAATCCACTCAGCAATCACTCAGTAGCTATTGTACAGCACTCATTTTTTCTGAGTGCCTTAAAGAGTGAAGGCAAACAAGTGTATTCGAATGCTGAAAAAAATAGACTTAGAATCTAAATCCTGCAAAGTGTTAAAGAGCCTAATCCCCACTGGTGCCTAAACACAAGCATGCAGACTTATGTGACTGGCTTTAGGTCCTCAGTTATGAAACCTCACGCTTTGTGTATTGTTCTGTTGATATTAGTTTCTCTTATCTGTGAAAGACAAAACTTAGACATCACAGCAGCTGGATGGACCACACATTTTCTTTTGTAGTCACACACACACAGAGCTTTCCTTTTGTTTCTCTGCATCTCCGCAGGTAACTTATTTTTCAAAAATAATTGGCAATGGCAGCTTAAATCTGTTAGATAATACTTGTAATATCATTGGGTGTGGATTATGCAGCTTTAGTGACTTTCATCCATATATTCAAATATCCTAAGTATTCCCTCATCTGTTTCTATCAATAGGATTTATTTATTTGTGTCACACTGTTTCTTTCTTGTTAATTGCTTCAAGTTATTTTATGTAATTAAAGACAGATGGTAAAGCAAAGTTCAGTATCTCATCCATTTGTTAATCAGTGGCTTATGCAGCTCTATAAATGTAGCAGGGATGTTATGATTTTGGTTTTTTGTGTGCTGTGCTTTAAATTAAATACTGGGACCAATTCCTAGTTACACTGAAGCCAATGACAAAAACTGCCATTGACCAGGATCTCACAGTGGGAGACCGTGGATGGGGAAAGCTGCGCGCCAGCTCAGTGTGGTGTTTATGCTTTACAGAGGCATACAGCTTGCCCGCTTTTAGACCCAGGTCTTACTGCGGACCCTTGCATCAACAGCTTCCACAACGTGTCGGTGGGAAACGTGTAGCCAGGTCAGGGCGTTAACGAAGAGGTTTGTTCTCCTGACTGTGGAAACCCAACCCTCATCTCAGCATTCTTTGAGTTTATTCTATTTCGGGGGAATTAATTTTTTTTCCATGTGGAAGGGAGCAAAACATCTGTTTTCATTAAGGACATCTTGTTCTTCAGATTAGAGAAAATCACCGAGAAAGGGAGAACAAATAAAAGTCTCCAGAGAAGAAAGAGGCCCACCACGTGCTCCCCCTGGGTAGCCATCTTGAACTGATTCAGAGCGTTGCCTGCAGTCTATGAGCAGCCCCGGCCGTCCCGGCTCCCTCCCTTCTGCACAGTTCGTGCACCGCTCTCTTCACACCAACCTATTCATGGGCCTCTTTTACCCCAGCTATTTTTCCTCCAGATCTATCTGTAGAGTGCTCTCCTCACTCTGAAGTCCATCAGCAGGTTGTAGTGTACCACATTATTTTGATGCCCTTATCTTTTTTCTTTCATAAAGAAAAGATTAATGGCATCCTTACTGGTTTGCCTGTCTGCTTCCCCTGGTCACACGCTGACAAGAGGAGCGAGTATACCCTTCACATGACCATCAGTGGCAGCAATGGGTTTCCAACCAACTTGCTTCTCATATGCTTGCTCCCATCTCTCAGTCCAACAAGCAATTTGGCTTTATCTGTTTTGACTCAGTACTAGCCTGCTCCTATTGTTTCTTACATTCTTGCATTTCCACCAGAGTGTGTGACTGACAGAAATGCAATTCCTCAATTAGACTACAAGGGGTGTGCTGGGAATCGCAAATCAGCCTAAGGATTTATGAGCTACCCCAAATTATCGTAACTGACACAACACTTCCAGCAAGCAAGTTTGGAAATATCAGAATCTCCCCCATCCCCTTTCCACCCCCCACCCCCCTGCTTCCTTGGGAAGGCCAAATTAGAGAGAATAAAATTTCTCATCACTACCGTGAGTCATGCTCACACTGAGCACATGGCTGGTGAGATCAGTGACAAGGGTTACTGGGCTTGGACTATACAAAAAATGGATTCTGCTGAATGACAGCACAGTTAGAGCAACATGAAAGAAGACAAGGAATGCAGAAGCCACCAAGGCCCTTAAACCACAGGCGGACGGGAGGGGGAGATGGACTCATGTTTCTCGGAAGAATGAGCGGAGACAGGTGGCATGGGACACTTTGCTCTTTTATTCACCTAACCTTTTGGCCCTTAACATAAGCTTTTATTTTTTCCCCTATGAACGGTCACAAAAACAACAAATTCACCTATTTTATGCAGCCTAGGATGGGATTTTTAAAAGCATTAGCACCACTTCTCAGTCTCAGGAACACAGTGAGGCAAATTTGAAAATAAATGGGTAATTTCTGCCAAGTAGGTGTCATGCATAATCCCTATTTAAAATGCAGATAGTCAACTTTAGGCACATGCTTAATTCTTAATAAAGACAACGCAATTTAAGCAAACTGTAATTCAGCATGTGCTTGGTTGAGTGCTTGAATCAGGTCCCAGCTGATGAAGGATCACCCACACCAACAGACCAGCAGTGGATTGTAGGATGGTGCTTACATCGCTGAGTCTACTACAGCAGGTGTTTTTTTCCTTTTTTTTTTTTTTCCTTTCTTTTAAGTGTTCCTGTAAAACAAGTTTCATCCTTCAGGAAACCAGCTTTATTTGGCACCTATTGCAAGAAATGACAGTTAAAACTTCCCCACTGCTTTAACCACAGAGAAAAAGGATCTTCTAATGCTGATGTTGAAACACAACTTTCAGTTTTAAATGTTGATTGTTTTGGTGTTCATTTTTTTTTTCTTAAATGCTAATGCAACGAACAGACACACTTTACAGTCTATTGCATCAGGCTCTTTTTCAGTAGGTTGGGTCCTGCCAACAGCAGGTTCAGAACTGCCAGTTCTAATTAAAAACTTTATTTTAAAGATACATTTCACAGTTTATTCATGGCACTGAGAAATTTAAATTGCTGGCTTGAGCAAATGGATGCAGTTTCTTTCTATTGATTCCCAAGTAATGGTGTTAACTAATTGTTTCAGCAATTCATGATTGATCTACTATGCCTGTTGAAATCAATTTCTTCTTTTAGACCAGTCACCTAGAGTGGACTCCCTGCGTTGTGTCTATTTCTTTGCCCAGGGTTTAACTGCATTTTATTTTCCTTTGTGATTTTGTATTGCATCAGTTTAAAAATGGCCAAAGATTATTCTCGCCTCAAGAATTTCAGTGACAAATCCTTTTAGTAGTGCCAGTTGTAACGGACAGACAATTGCCATCATAAATTCTGTATAAGTAGCATTGTGAAATCTGTGATTTATAAGCATATTCCATAGTAAAAAATATTTTGGTAACCCATGCTCCTCCCTGCTGTGGCCAAGTCTCTGCCTCAGAAAAAAAAACATGAGTGAAACAGTTTTCTGCCTCCTAGATTTAGTGGGAAAATAGCGCCTTCAACAGCAAAGTCTTTACTGAACACCAGCTCTAGAAATGCCACACATACATATAAGCGTTACTTTGGGTTATTTCTGCACCATCTAAGGCACACACTGAGTGGAGTTTCAGAGGAGCAAAATGTAGCCCAACCTTTAGACACATCATGCGTTTACCATTATTAATCAAATGCAGAGTGTGTATTATACTACAACTAGCACTTGCTATCTTTTATCCTTTATAAGCTTTTCAGATTAAAAGAATAGATTGGGCGTTCTGTTAAGCAATGGAATAGTAGATTATTTCTTTATTTTATTATTTGGTTATTCAAGGTTAAAGAACTAGATAGTTTCACTTGGGCTCCTCAGTATGCTGATCATTAGCTACTGTAGGACTTGTTACCAGCAGCAAGTCCTCTGAATAACATGTATACTGAGAGTATCACATCAGAAAAAATCATTACAATTCATTAGAGCCCTATCTGCATTCTCACAATGGTATAAATACACCTCAGTCTCTTAGTGAAGTCAGATGTTTGCGTTTACCAGTGGGTTTTAAAGCATGATGTAGGCTAGAGATTCCTAAAGAGTTTCAGACTACAGGCAGTATCTTCATAAATTTCATTGCTGAGACTCACCCCTGCTTTCTGATCACACAGGTCACCTCCTGGTTTTGGTGGCTGAATAACAGCCCTGAAGCAAGTACAACTGCTAACATTTAAAGTGCTGGCTGGGAAATATTTAATGCATTTTTAGCTACTTGTAACACTTATTAAGCTGTTGGAGAAAAACAAAACAAAACGAAACAAAAAAAAAGGCGATCCTATGTGACCAGCCAGCTCCTCTACAGACCTCCAACAGACACTCGTCAGGTCTTTGATGGTCTACAGACCACAGTTTCAAATCCTCTGCATTATAGAAATGACCTAATGCTTAGAGCAGCTGAAAGTTCTTCACACCTGTATTTTCGGTTGTTTTTTTTTTTACAGTAAGAGACAGATCTGGCTTCAATTGCATGATAAGGACATATAATTTTGACTAAGAGACATTTAACTAAACCACCAATATATTCTCTTAATTCAAAGCAGGAGTAAGGGGAACATCTCCAAATCCAAAGAATGTATTATATCATCAACTCCTTGTTTTTAAGTGGTTCCAAATCATCACAAATATTGTGTAAGAGCAGCTGATTCCCAATATAGATATCCTTTCTTGGGCACTAAGTCATGCCAAGACCCTGGATGAAATTTTACAAGGAGTGTCTCAGATTGTACTTTAAATAATAGTTATTAGTCATAAGGATTGGCTACCTTTCTTTTCTTTGAAAAGAAGCTATAAATGTACCATCATTTATTTGTTTCTGAAATCATCACATTGTCCTCCAAAAGAGTTGGGTTAAATTTACAAAATTTAGGAGCATATGTTGTGGGACATGTGTTCAGGATGCCCCTACTCCTAAACTCAAGCTTATGAGTATGTCTCCCATCACTTTTAAATTCTATGAAAAGCGTGTTCAGTCAGCAGTAAGCATTTGCATCTCTTCTGCAAATTCCTGAAGGTGGGATTTCCTCCTCATTTATTTAAAACAACTTCTGTTTTGAATAAAAATAATCTGATAATTACTTTTAGTCTTACGTTGGTGTACCAGTTCCAAGGTCCAGTCATTAACTAGTCACTCCAAGTTAGTAACTGCTGTATGGACAGAGAGGAAGAAGATTTTCCCCACCCCAAAGGGTTTGTAATGTAAACTCCTAATTTAAAATTCATTAATTTTACACATCACCTTACATAACAATCACAATGCCATAAAAGAGTGAACACATGCTTGTAATTAAAGCCATGGCAGTCTCATCCCATTGTATGAAAAATAGCTCTATCATAATGGTCCTGAGATCATGCCAGAATAGCAGCTAATCATGGGAGAAAGATGATCTAACACTTACAGAACATGAAAATAGAAATGAAATGTTCTGGTTCCAGCCTATTTTCTCTAAACTTGCTGGGTGATCTTGTGCTTGCTACTTAAGCTTTCAGTCCCTCAATTTACCCATCTGCAGAACAGCAATGAGTACTTATTTGACTCAGAAAAGTTTTGTAAGAATAAATACATAAATCATTAAGTCTCTTACGTGCTCTCAACAAGTTTTCTATGCAGCACCCGTCATAGCTACTCTTGAGAAGCACGCATGGGCTACTGATTTTAGCCCCATAATACCTCTAAAATGTAGAGTTCAGGGACTGTGTGGCAGGAGCAAAAAGATCCATCGTGGTCAAATCATTTCTAATCCTATGCTATTTGTATTTCACCTCTAATAGGCAATAAGGATAAAGTTAGTCAAGTGCATTTTGTAATTTCTTGCTTTATAACAGTTTAACAAATATATATTCAAAAAGTCAGACCAAGATTTTCTTCATAAAACTTGTGGAGCAACTCCTTTGATTCTTAATCTGTATATTGTTTTCATAAGAGATATCAAATTCTTTGTAAATGAACAGAGTCATAATAATATCTTCCAAGGAGAGAAATTCTGGTAAATGCTAGTGTGGGTGACTTTTCATCTGAAAAGAATGCAGGAGTAAAGCTCAGTAGTCACAGCATCACTGCGTGCCTGTACCTAGCAGTGGAAATGCTGATACCAGATCATCAAGGTCAGTAGTCCCATTCATAGACAAAACCATTCATGATATGAGAATGAATGAAGTGTCTTGAAAGTTAGCAGCCTCTGATTCTCGGAGCAAGTTTCACAGTTCAGGACAGAGCCAGTCTATCAGTGGCATACTTTCAGCATGTAATCGTCTGTAAAGTCACGTCCTAACGGAGATAATGAGGTTCCATTCATTATTTGCCAAAGTGCAGCAGTTTAAGCCTGACTCTCCTCTGCTGGAAAATGAAGTGTTTGAACTTTGAACCTGATCCTACATTCACTGAAGTCAATGATAAGACGCCACCTGCTTTCAGGGGAGCAGCAGCAGGCTTTTTGTAGCATAGAGATTGCATTAAATTCACTTATCCCTCTCTCACAGAGTGGAAAGCAGGTCATGGGTCTGATGTTTGCAGCAATAATGAGGAGGCTTTAGAAACTAAATGGGATGTAGCTGATGATTTTAGCACAAATTGAACTGAAGTACTAATGACTTACCAAGCCTTATTCTTATCTGTTGCACAACCAGCACATGATGATGTCCAGAAATAGTGTAACATCATACTTTGGTAAAAGGCTCAAGGGCTGATACTCCGTTGACTTGCACTGACATAAATCAGGAGGCAACTTCACTAAAGTAATTGAATTACATAAGACTAAAATTAGTGAGGGCAGAATTAGGTCTACAAAGGACATCTCCAAGCAGTGAAAGGGAAGAAGGTGTCACCTGCCTCAAGCCGCGTCCATCTGAGACGAGGACAACCCTGACCAGCTGTGCTTGCAGAGAGCTCAGCTCTGGTGGGGACCACAGCAGCCCTCCTGTCACACCCTGCGGCAGCTTTCCTTGGGAAAAAAAAAGATAGGGGGCGGAGGGAAAATCAGAGGCAAACCAAGCAGATGGGACCACCCCAAAGGAAGCCACAGGGAAGATTAGGTCCTTGAATTTTACTGTGACACCAGCTCACCTCGGTCAATTCCAGGCCAAGGCACAGGGCTGCTCTGAACCAGTTTAACTTGCCAGGGTGCTGGCACACAGGTTGCAGTGAATATCCTGGAGACAAGAATATTGTCTCTTTTTGACCCTTGTCCTATCTTCCTGGCAAACACAGCTGCCCTCAGCAGAGAGGCATTGACTGCTTCTGGCATTGGCTCCTAATTCCCTATATTCAGTGCAGGGTATTCAAGTGAGCTTTTCATCAGTGTGTTACCACAGGTTACTCAAATACTTTATTTAAACTTTGGTGAAAATGCAAATTTCTCAATCCAGCATCAGCTCCACTCCTCCTTAGGCATGTCTCATTCCCCACTATGACATGATGAAATGCTCAGCTTGTGCACTGCCTTGCCCTATTCCCCTTAGTGCCCACCGAGCTCCTGTTCTCGATTGCAAGGTGCTGTCATGAGTCACCGGCTGTCCAAAGGGGACAAAACCTGTTGCGAGCAGCAGCAGGACACACCACAAAGCTGCAGGTGAGCATACAAGGCCACCTCAAGGACATCATCTGACAGTAAGTCAGGGAGCATTGGTCTAACACCAGGAACCGAAAACTGATCTTTGAGCCAGACACCAAGGCCAACAGAGTCATGTCCCACCCTACTCAATGAGTGCTTGTGCCTTCTGAGCTCAGAAAGATTAAAAGTGTTGTCATCCAGTCCTTTTCTACCTTTTTACACAAACCTGGTATCTTGTCCTATTGAGACAGCCACAGTAATTCAAGACCAGTTCAGCAGGAGACCCTTAGTGCATTCCTCCTTTTATAGATAGCAAACACCAGTATTTCGATAGCTGTGGGCATCCTCTTTTATGTACAAAAAAGCTAAAATTAAAGATGAACCATTCCTGTGCAAAAATTTAGCATTCATTATAACATACGATTCTGGTTTGAAAAGTTAAGGGGTCTTTTACAAAGTGAAAGAAATAACTGTTTACCAGTATTATGTCTTTAAGCAGTATTTTGGCTCTTTTATAAAACTATCTGCAAATTAGCATCTTACGTGGCTCAGAACAATTAATTAAATTGAGGATTTAAACTATGCTCAACAGAACTACAGCCTTATTTTTGAATGCCAAATCACAGTACAGAAAACTTTGTTAGAAAGCAAGAGAATCCTATTTTTCAGCTAGAACATGTGCGTGTTTATAAAGGCAAAACATTATTCACAGCTAAAGGTGCAGATGAAATACAAGATTAGGAATACAGAATGTCGCATACAGTATTTTAGATTAGGAACAATAAGCTTTGCATTTTTCTATCGTACCTTACACCTGAAAAGCTTTATACATTACAATAATTAAGTCTGATAACATCACTGTGATATATGTCTCCATTTACAGATGGGTAAACTGAGACCGAAAGTGGTTCGTTGTGCCAATTCGTGCCTTACCCAATCAATCAAAGAACAAAACAGCACAGAACTTATGATGTCCTGGCTTCCACTTCACTGGTCAAACTTTTACCAGATCATGTCTCATGCCAAGAGGACCTCATGCTAACAACCTCATTGTATCTAAGAGTGGAACCCAGAGTTTTCAACTCCATTATTGCAGTAACACTTCATCACTTGTATTCCTGCCTATTAGTTTAGTATATACAATTATTTTACCGCCAAATAAAAAAAGTTCATGAATTCACATATTTTTATTTTAATTATTAATTGCATTATTTTCCAAGCACCTCAATTAAAATACAATTGAAAGTCTTTCTCTCATTTGTCAAAAGTCCCAGTAAATTTATTCCCTTTTTATGTGGTACTGGATTATTTACTCTTCATTTTCTACATGGAACAAGCCCTAACTAGTAACTAGATGGCAGACATGATATGTCCAAATCCCAGAAACCTGCTCATTTGACTTCATTGGTCTGTTGAGAGTTTGGCTCTTTTCCTGATCTTGCACATGTTAGCTCCATCTTTCTGTGAATGCATCAGCCAGCCTGCCTGAGCTAGTCACAGGCAGGATTAGTAAAATTAGGCATCTGCAGATGTTAGGCTACCAAAAATGAATACCAATGCTGTGAAAGTATTTCAGGGGCTTTCATTCTGTGAGGGACTGCAGGATGTGCCAAGGTGGAAGGCCTTCTTGCCCCGCTCCAGTGCAGAAGCTGCCTTTTAATACCCTCCTCTTTTCTCAGAGCAGCTGGGGCAGTTTCTGAGCCAGGACCAGGGCTGAAGCTCAGCTGGGAGGTGGCAGGGTATCAGCAGAGCCCAGGTGTTGGGATACTCCTGCATGATAACTTATCTGTGTGAAAAGACATTGCAGGATTTATAGGAGTTAGCCGCAGTGTGACTAATGAGGGCAGAGCAGCCTGATCCGTGGAACTGTTGAGCAACCACAACTCCCATTTACTTCAGCACTTTTGCAGATCAGACCCTCAGGGTTATTTGCTTTTTGGAATAAGCCAGTTGTGGTCTACATCAGCCCATCCTCTTGGCAGTAATGGCCCAAGCCATTCCTTGCTGGCTTTGGCCAGCCATGATCAGCGTGGCTCCTGGTCACAGACAGTGTCACACTGGGTTTTTTGGTATGTCAAATACACAGAGAGGCTAAGGGACCAGTTTTTGCAAAGTGATTGAAATGTCTGTTTCCTCTCACTCAAAGCATTTCTCTCTTCAGGCTCAGTAGACTGTTGTTTTTGAGAAACTATGACTCCCCATCTTGCTGCTGGGCAGGTTATGCTTGGGAGAAAAGAATCAGCTAGATTATAAAAGCTTTAGAGGAATTGTTTATTTTATCACTTAATTTATTTTTTCAGTGTTATTGTTCTGTCAAGTAATCAAGAGATGAAGAAGGACTACATCACAATTACACTTTGATTTGACTTCCACAAACCAAGAAAGGTGGGTCAATGGTGGCTGTCATGCTCTGCACCCATTCCTACTGCTGTCCATTGGAAGGAGCCTTTGTTCATTTTTTCTCATTTCTGGGTACTCACTAGAAAGGGCCAATAAAGTGGGAATCTTCTCTGAGGTGATCTTCTGCATTGTTTTCTTTTTCCATCACTAGGAAAGAAAAGTAACTAAACAACACAATACAGGTTTCTTTTTCCTCTGGCTTACAAAATGTTAAGGGTTTTTTCTTCCACAAACTTTCTTACTGCCCTACATCACTATCAATGGTTTATCTGTTTCACTGTGTGAAAAGCTCATCCTCCACTAGCCTGGTTCACTGAAATATCATGCACTGTACCATTCATATGCTCTCATAAAGAGTTTACTTGCAGGGTTTTCATATGATGAGAAAACACTCTGGCTAAGACAGCTGTAACTGGGTTGAATTTTTTTTAAAAAAAAAAAATGTTTTCTAAAAAATTTTCCTGGGTCTCATTGAGATGAGTTTAAACTTTTCTACAAAAATGAAACACGGAGGAATCTACCCAACCAAATCCAATTGCATTGCAACTAGCCTGCCCACCTGGGTACACATCCCTCCTTTGTCTGATTTAGAATGTAGATGTAGGCATGAGGCTGACACACAACCACTTTAGTTGCTGGCTGTTTTGCAGAGCTGCTCTGCCTCCCTCCATCCCTCTTTAACCATCTTCTGCCAATCTGTACTCTCTTTCCACCACCATCTCCTCCCCTGGTCTCGCCCTAAAAATGTAGCTCTTAGAAAATCCTGACCAGCTCTATGGACCTGTACAGTGATGAGGAAGATCTGGCTATGAGAGAACTATTTGTCACACAAATTCAACTTATATCAGAGTCTCATTAGTTCCTCTTATTGAGCTACAAGGGTATTTGTTTGGGATGGGCTGCAAACCTATCTCAACCGAAGTTAACTGCCATTCACCGGGAGATGGAGGAGATGGTGCCAGTAACATTACAGGGTTCAGAAATACAACACAGCTTGTCATAACAAGTTGCTCTGGCAAGATCTGTTAACAGCCCACAAAACTATGTAGCATTTAAGACAGATATAGCCATAATGTATTTTTCTGCACTGAGCTGTAGCTATTTGTACCTTTCCCAGACAGCAACATATATTATTTGATCCTGGCCTCAGAAAACCCCACCATTTCTTTCATAGAACATTTGCATTTCTCTGGCATTAGGCTACAATGCCATGCCAGGTACATCTCAGGAACAGCCTTATTTGGAAACATCAAGCGCAGAATTATATCAAGTTCCTTCAGACACTCCTGACAGTGCTCAGCCAGCAGCAGAGTCTGGTCCAGACTTCATTGTTTCTAAATCAACAAAGCTAATTTCTTACAGGAACTCCTCACAGTTTAACCATCACTCCAAATCCTGAACAACACATCATTCAGTTTCATACTCTATCCAGCATTGGAGAAGCTGGCCTGGCACCATCAGGCAAGACTATCGAAATGCAGTTTTGACATCTGTCAGCGATGGGTTTGTATAGATCAACCTAGTCTCATACAAGCAGTGAGGTCGTATCAATATGGCTGCTCTACCACAAATGTAGGCTATAAAGAGAGGTAGGTGATATGGAAGGAGACAAGGAGTCCTGTTTTGTTGTGCACCATCAGCATCCTCTTGCAAGTCACAATTCTTTTATGCTTCTAGCATTTTGCACGAGCAATGCATAAAAGAAGTGAGTGCAAAGACAATTTCCAGAATGAAAATTACTTGAGCGTATTTGTTTTGGGATAAAGGAGCCTTTCTGGGTGTCTACAGAGACAAAAGTCAAAAGAGGTTAATGCATGCCACAGCTGTGCCATACCCTTCCTCTGGCTTTAGTAAGCCTGGTGGGTTTTTCCAATGAAACGGCAAGGGATTTTCCTATCAGAAGGCAGTTGGTATCGGCAGATCTCCCAGCTTATCTAGAGGTTGCATCTCTTCCAGTTTAAATACTACATCAGAGGTTATTAAGCCTGCATTGTAAAGAAATAAAACTAAGGAAAACATTCTGGAGGATGCTCTGGATTCTATTAAAGGATTGAATTTCTTACTATATTACACTTTTTCCATATGGTTGAAACCTGGAGCTGCATAATACTCTGAATATGCTCATATATTGCTAGTGGTATAATCCCAGATGGTGACTAATGACCCCATTCCAACAGCAATGTATAGATCTTTACAACACCAATGCTCAGCCATGCTCTTGGGATGTTCCCTCCAAACAATGAATGACTGGCAGATAACATAATGTTTAACTTCTGCCTTCACTTTTATACATGCTTTATGGCTAACACTGCAGAGCATCTCATTCGTTAAGTACTCAGCCTTATAACAGTGTACAGATGACATGAGATATTCCCTTAGCCACCACTGAAGGATCTCCTTTGGTTCACTAAGGTCAACTGCGGAGCACACAGTCTGTCACTATCTGTGTGTAAGGATATGCTCTGGCACGCTAGAAGTGAGCTGATAACGTCTTACCCCTGCTTGGGCCCTTCAGCTGCCTCTTGGGGAAGCGAGAAAGGCTGCCAAGCTCAAGATGTGCTGCATCCTGCAATTTGGCTTTCCCAAGAAGAACAACCCCTCCCCCAAACTCACCCACGCAGTTCTTTACCCCAAGAAGAGGTCATCATACAAAAAGTAGATAGGAGGGAAAGAGACTGCACACTTGACTGTAAATGCGAAAGAGAGAAGTCCGGAGTCCTCTTGAGATGTTGTGTAAAGAGAAAGCAATCTGGGCTGTCTCCATTTTTACAGAAAGACCTCTGTGCTTTTGTGGACTTCATGGCCTGCCAGATGGAGACAGCTCCAAGTAACACTGAGCTCTTATTGCTGCAGAAAACCAAGGAGAACTATAACCCCAAGTACTGCAGGTGTAGGAGGGAATACTTGCTCAGATGGTGATTCATGTCAACATCTGAATAAATAAGGTCAGACAGCCAGAGATTATTCCAGTGAAGGGGAGTTGATTTGTTTGGGGGGCAGAAAGGAGGGGCTGTTTGTTTGTTTCATATCATTATACTGAAACCCTGCCCTGCTCTGAGGTTTTTTTCCTTGAATTAGTTCTTGTTTATTTTAATTAAGACTTCAGTTCAGCAAAACATATAACTAGGTGTAGCCTACCTGAACTGGAATAGCTATATCAAACGCAAAAAACCCTAAGGTTAGCGTAGGCTGTGTAGTCAGTATTATGTACTCTTCATAAACATATCTGCAACAGTTTTAAGGAAGAACATCTTCACTACAGACCATTAAAAATAAAAAGCTACTTGCCTCAGAGGGTTGAGAAAGGATTAATTAGTTAGTGCTCGTGCAGCACTGTGAAGATACAAATCGTGGGACTGTGTTATTAGTAAGCAGAAGATGCCAACAGGAAGCAGCATTGTTAAAGGCACGAGGACTAACAATGGTTTTGTTCTTTCATTTGTAAATGATTCTTCTGCTATTGAAAGGTGTTGGCCTTTCAACCTAGGAGACTGAAATCTTCTTTCTTGCCCAAAAGAGCCTTCATGAGCCATGCATACTTTCTCACACTCCCTCACCAGTGTTTCTCACTATTAGCTTATAGATGCTAGACAGTAGTCCATTCTCCATAGTCCTTTTATTGCTTGGCCTCTGCTTCAGCTGCCAAGAAGGGTGCCATTTAGACTCAATTGTTACGGTAGCTTTTATGATCTAGACATGGTGTCTAGGTTCGGAGACTTCCTAGCAATTTTGCATATGCTGCTGCACTGCCATCAGAAGAGAAGGGCTCATGGCTGCCAACAATCTGGGCAGAATTCAAAGCAGTGACCTACACATGAAAGGCACCCCATCCCAAAACAGGCCAGCTAAGCCATCCAGTCCCGAATGCCAGCTCTTCACTGAATGAAACTGTATTGTAATGTGGTGCTCAGAAGGAAAAATAAAAAAAAAAAAAGATGGGGGGGAGGGGGAAGCCGTTTTAAAATATCTGTGGACAACGGCTGTCTAGAGCTGGGGCTGCAGACATTCAGACCTTGCTTACATAATATTTCTATCATGCACCGTCCTCCCATCCAACTCCTCACTCCATGCCAAGGTGCTGGAGGGAGGTCTTGTTCTTATTTATGCAGCATGAATACAAAATCAGAGAGGGTGGCAGAAACTTTCCACAGAAAGGTATGGTGCCTTTGGCATGCTGGGGAAAATAGCAGAGCAAGAACAGCTTCTAAGTTAGGGGGAAGAGAAGGATTAAAGAAATTGGAATAACTGTATCCAAGCATTTCCTCCAAAAGCAGGATGACTGCAGCCCTTTAAACCCAAGACTCACAGAGCAAAGTATGCCACAGCAGAACACAGCATCTTTTCTCCCTACGTTTGCTATATTGCTCACTTTGACAAGCCAAATCCTTTTTTACCCATTGTCTTCAGTTCCTGCCACACATATGGACCCTGTCCTCTCTCCTCGCCAAACGGAGGCCAGATGTGGAAGGTGATTTTGTCACCTGGAGTTAATTTATGCCGGTCTCGCTGTGCCGTGCTGCTGTGCTGGGGTGGGACCTTTTCAGATGTCAGGATGATAGGAGAAAGAACAATGAAGCAGCAGAGTATGTGTGGCGGGTGGCCGAGTCATCCTATCACCATGTATTTGTGTAGTTTCTTTTAGTGCCATCCAATCTTTCCTTCTGTCCCTAAATGGCCTGTGTTGAAAATGTCCCTGCTTACAGTTGCTCAACTGGAATGAGGACAAATTGTTTGCAGTGGCCCCCTTCCAAATGCTTGTGCTGTAACTTTTGTCTTGACTAGTCTCTGGAGATATCTCTAGAGTGAGTTTCCTATGACTCGTTTGCACTACCCCAAAGTCATGCCGGATTTTCTGCCTCTACTCTTTCAACTTTGTAGCAGGAATCTTGTTTAAAACACCCCCATCACAGAAAGAGTCAGAGCAGGCAGAGCCTTAATGCTGTTGTGTCACAAATTCCCCAGTGAATTAAAAGCGAGGGGGTTGGGTCTTGAGGGTACCTA
Organism: Psophia crepitans; assembly: GCA_013399095.1. Classification (NCBI taxonomy): domain Eukaryota; kingdom Metazoa; phylum Chordata; class Aves; order Gruiformes; family Psophiidae; genus Psophia; species Psophia crepitans. The sequence continues at coordinate 497,159 of VWZZ01007160.1, forward strand.
AGGTTACACAGTGGTGCTAGCAGGCAAGGAGACCCATGGGCAGAAAAACCATGGCCACACCAAGCAGCTTTGAGCTATTAAGTACCAGTGGTGTTAGGACTGTGTTGCCCTTCATGCTAATATATCAGCCACTTTTGTAGGTAGATATGTCTGGCCTCTTGGCCCTCCAGACTGCTTCAATTCAGCACTGAAGGGGTGGTGAAGGTACTCTTTTCCCTGACATTCACATGTGAATTAGTCCAGGATGAGACAGGCAGAAAAAAAAAAAAAAAAAGAAAGAAAAAATGAGGCAGCAGAGCCTGAAGAACTAAGCCAAGAAAGGAAGGGTTTATAGTTCCAAAAACCATTGGATGAAGTTTTGCACGTAGACTCATTAATAGACATTACAGAAGAAAAGTTTCATTCCCCCCAGCTTAGATGCATGACCTATTAGATACATACATATCAATAATATTTGCCAAGGACAACTAAATTGGAAGACCATTGTTTGCTTGTTTTTAATGGATGTTAAATAATAGTTATTCATCAAAAGTACAATCTGCTTTTAGAAAAGAAATACAGAGTTAATGCTATGAAATAGTCTCTTTCAACTCCACGAGAGCAGAAAAACAAGCCTGCATAAAATATATCCCCTTTCTCTTGCCGCGCTTTGTGGAAGATGATCTGAGTGTCCTCAGAGTGATGGAGAGTGAAGTCTGGAGAGGAAGTAGCCATGATTCCTCATAGAACCCCTGTGCATACAAGGGCCATGATGGAGAGCAAGACGGGCCCCCACCAGCTCTTCCTGCCCTTTGGCTGGAAGTAACCAAACAGCACACAGACCCACTGAAGGGACTTTTCCTAGATCAGTCTTCCCAGGGCTCCCATTGCAGAGGAAACCCTCCCACACCACCTCCCTCAAAGCATTCCAGCACCTTTCACTTTATGTCAAGAGAAACAGGAGTGGAGAGGAAAAAAGAGCGGTGGAGCTTAGTGAAGGCTTCTCATGGCTATGGTCATGGGGTTGTTTAGGTTGGATGTGGGATTACACATCGCACTGCAATGGCATCTTCAGCTCTGTGACTATTTCCTAGTCTCTTGATTCAGCAAAGAGAGGTAATCTCCATGGCAGATATATCCCTGTATCTCTGAAATAATGTTACTGGCTAGAAGTGGACAGAGCACGGCCAGACAGGACGTTCCAGACACTAGGAGTTGCTCAGAGTTATCAGGCTTAGCAAATATAAGGATTCTGTGTGACTTTGCTATTATTCTGGGGATTTAAAATCTTTGCCACTAGCATTCTTTTTTTGCCTTTTAACCCAAGCAGTGTCATACTGTGCTGCTGCCTTCCAGTTAGTCAATTGAATGATTGCTTGCATTGCATTCGGGATCTCACAAAACACTAAGGCTACTTTGTTTTTCATTAGCTCAAGAGAGGAAAAATAAACAGGCTGGGCTCATGGTTTATAATTGCGTATGTAATTACCACTTTAAGACCACTATTAGCAATACAAATTAGCTCACTGCCCTTTATATCATCTCTGCAGTGCCTCTCAGAGCGCATGTAAGCTGTCTCATTTTTGTCCGTCAGGCAGACAGATTCTAATCTTGGATGCCTCGAAAACAGCGCAGTGTACCTCTAAAAACTATCTGCTCCACTTGCAAATGCAGTAAACAATATTTGGAGCTGCTTTTGACATTCACCATGCAGCTGGAAGGAGAACATCTCCAGGCCGATCTTTGGGGCAAATCTGGCTGGTAGCCGTTCGGTAGCAGAGCAACTTTCTGTAGAGTTTGCTTTGTTTTAAGCATCTCAAAGAATCCATGAGAAGAGGTCTGCTGACATCAGGAAGGCAGAGTTTGCACTTAGCATCGTCAGTTTCTTCTATATTAGTAGGGAAGATGAGGAACATATTGTCAATAAAATGCAGAGGCTATTTACAAGTCAACTTCTAAGAGCTGCCATAAAGTAGTAAATAGCAATGAGCAAGTCCAAAGCCATCCTACTCTGGTTTGGTTCCTACTTTATTCTCCCAGAGCTCGTATTTTCAAAGGGACAAAGTAGACACCCAGAGGAGAGGAAGTCTGATTCTAAGAAGCTGTAAAAAGAAAGGCATGGCCACAGATCAGGGCGTAGTTTTATGTTTCACATGTTTTCTGACCCTACGAAGAGCAGCTTTAAACTGTAGCTCTCCTCCTTGATTTTAGCAGAGGCTGAAGCAGACTCCATAGTTTACACAATAGGAGGTGGGCATGAATCCTGAAAAAGTAGATCCATAACAAAATCTTGGTCACTGAGGCCAGAAGGACCCCTTGCCCACCGCTCTGCCTGTGGCAGGATTGATTTAATTATTCTATAACTGTTCCTGTAGATGGGTGTCTGGCCTTGAATAACTCCAATGACAGTGATTGTCCAACGGCTCTTGGCAGCTTGTCCAACTGCTGAACAGTTCTTCTACAGTTTTGCCTAATATTTAACCTAAAACTTCCCTTCTGCTTCAGCCAATTATTATTTGTCCCATCCTTGTTGACTAATGAGAATAATTGATCCTTGTCCTCTTTATAACATTCCTTTATGTCTCCCGTTATTATGTTCCCCACACTCTTCTTTTGCCTTTAGGCTAAAGGTGCCAAGTTATCTTAACCTTTCCTCTTAGATCTGAATGCCAGACTTCTTACCATCTTTTTTCCACTCCTCTAAATTCTTCAATTTGTCCACGTTTTTTCATACAGAGTTGAACACAGTTACTCCAGTTATGCTTTAACCAGTGCCAAGCAGAGCGCAATAATTACTTCAGCAACCTTACTGACCCCATCTAATAACAAAGGCAAACTGCAGCATGTAATTAAAATCTAAAAAAATAACTATTTTTAAAAGCTAATTGCCCTAACAATCAGAACATTCTACAGCTCAGAGAACACACACTAAAGAATTTAAAGGTTATTGTTCATTCAAAACATCTTTTTCAATTATATTCTGTATATTGTATTCCAGGCTATGTGCAGTTTTACTCCTATTAGGAACGGTCTGTACTGCATCTCTCACACTCCCTCCCCCTCTTTTTATTTCCTGCAGATTTAACTCCTAAAGGCTCCACGGGGCCCTGTCTACACTAGGGATATTTGCTAAGGATTTCCCACTGCTGCGAGCACTTCTCCAGCTCCACCAGTATGGCACAGCAGAGAACTCCCACTCATGCTTTTAATCCTTTAGGCTACTACTACATCTTCCAGCCTCACTAATGTCAGTGGAGCAGAGCCAACAGTGAGGCATTTTTAGGAAGTTTCCTTTACAGCGACAAAGTTTTCATCTCCTTTGCGAAGGCCATGGTGCCCTACCTTGAATAATCCCCTCCCCTCTGTTGGCTGGCTGGTCTCTTAAAAGCTCTTCTCTCCTCTTTACTTTCATCAACACTGCATATGCCCACCACAGTTTGTAACTGCACATACTCCTGCCTTTCAATTGCTGTCTTTTCAGGAATGGAGATCCCTGTCACAACCCAGTACAAATGGTTCAACATTACTATCATTCTGCTGACAACAACCATTCTTGGAAAATGGTAACATGAATTTCTGGAATCCCGAAAAATAAACAAATTTGGCTCCATTAACAGGAATAGCAACCTCTGTCTGCAAATCCATTTGAGTAAGCAGAGGCATTTAATTAAATTGTTTTTCTATTACACTGATAAATAGAGATACGACTGTTGTCAGTAGACGTAATGGTTTCTATTCTTGTTGCTCCATAACACCTTAATTAAATTACAATTTTTCTATTGGAAAACATGTCTGTGAACACCTCCAGGTAAAAAACACAGGGTTTATTTTATTTTTTATTTTCTCATTTGTTTATATTTATATTTTTTACTTTATTTTATTATTATTTTTTTATTTTTATTTCTAGCAATATAAAAATCAGGAGCGCGATATTGCATGGTAGATAGATCAAAAAGGAATTGGATTAAAATTGCAATAGGGAAGAGTCAGGTCTGACATAAGGAAAACCTAACTGTGAAGCATTGGAATATATTATCTGGGGAAGGAGTGGAGTTTCCCATACTGGATTATCTCCTAGTACAATTTAAATGAACAGCTGACAAGAATGATATAGACATCACTGGTCCTACCTTGGTCCACACTGATGACTAAGGATCTGCTGAGGACTCTTTGACCCCTGTTTTTCTATGATTTACTTTGCTTTAAATTTCTAAAGAGTGAAGTAAACTCCTGCTCTCATTTACATGCATCTGAGCCTCTTATATTCTATAAAGGTTGCATATTTACAAATGAGATCAGAATTTGGCTTCCTATAACAACACATTGTAACACGCCAGAAATTGCTACATAACAATGAAAGAGCGAAGTACCTTGTTATATAGGTCTTGTCCCCTAACCAATACATACAAGGCAAAATAGTCACTGCTTTTTATAGCAAGACTTCATCCAAGTGTGTGTGTAAGACCTTCTCATATGGCTAAGTAAAGTAACACCTCCACACATCCTACACCTAGAGAAGAGGTAGATGGGGAGAACTGGATGAAATCAAACAGAAATATCTCTTGCAGATTTATAGCATGCAGCCAGATGCTGGTTGGCATCCAGGCAAAGATGAACTTAAAAGACCTAGTATGTTTGCATTGTTGTTTGGTGGTTAGGTATTTTCTTCCTTCTTTATTTATTACAATGCTCCCGAAAGAGATTAAATTTATTAGCTCAGTATTATCTTTTTCCAGTTACCTTGAAATAAGATTTGCACACATTTTGTAACTAGATTTAAAAGCTGCCAAGTGGCTTTTTAAACAATCTTCAGTGCTTGCAGAAGAGTTGTTCACGGCTTCTTACATATGAGTACTTTCCTGGACCCACATCAGGAACTGATTACCTGTCCCACACAGATACAGCTTTACCCTCTTTGTCCAGAAGCAAAAAGACACTTCTGCTTAAAACATGCCAGGACACAAAATTCCCATTGTATTCCACTAGTAAATTCTGCAATGAGACTCAGTTTAAAGCCTGTTTAGGTCAGTTAAAGGCTAGCCATGGACTCAGTGAGTTTTGGGACAGGACCTTAAAGTATAGGTCTTAAGGACAGGAAAGCCTCCATATACATGACAGTTCTTAGAGAAATCACTGAGGTCAGCAGAGGCTGATTGACTTCAGCAGATCACTGAGGTCAGCAGATGCTCAGTGGGACAAGAATTTTGTGCTGATCCAAAGCTGTCAGAGAAATGAGTAAGAAGATGGGAAGACTGAAGAGAGTGTGTCCTCCCCACATGTCATTCACCTGCAGCCTGTGAGTGCTGCAGCGACTGGAAGAGCCAGCCAGACATCTCTGCTCAGCCATGCTGTGCTTTCTAAGTGACTAAAGAGGTCAGCACTCCCACATCATGTAGAAATCGTTGCATGATGTGGTTTCTATTTTTAAAATAAATTTAAGATTCCGTCCCCTAATTCACACGAAAGCTAACAAAATATGGTGGTTTTTTTAATGATGTACAAATGAATATTACAAAAAAAAAATTAAGTAAATATTTCCCTTGGAAAGAAAATATAAAATATCTCATTCTTGTAACATGCAAGTTTTATATTTACACAGCATAAAGTGTCCCACATTAACGTAATGTGTTAGTAGCATGAAACATTTTTAGCTGCAATGTCTTAAACAAAGTTTGAGTTACCGTCTGCAGTGCCCTTGAGCTGTATGTCAGAGTCCTCACAAGACTGAAACAAAACACATAGAACAGCAAGCGGTAACCACATTAAGGTTTAACGCTTACAAACACAGAAGGTTTAACACTTGGCAAACCAAAATTCCCCTATGACCTGAAGACATGCAGATCGTGACCTGAGAATTAAGGGCTGTGTTAAGCAGTCAAGCTGTCTCCCTAAGAAAAAGACAAAAATAGCAAAAGACTAGCTGAGCCATTGGGTCGGCATATGTCAGGTGCGTCCAGGCCCAATTCAGAGTCGATCTGTAGCCGTGTGGGGCCAAGCCTGACCTAACGCAGCCCTTCCAGGCAGGGCTTCCTAAGAAGAAGGATTTTCAGAGGCACTCAACACCCATTGTCCCCACTGACCCCCAGGGAACAAGAACATTTAAGCTACCACGCAACCAAAAAACAGCACAAGAGAAAATTTCATTCTGTGTCCAACCAGAAACAGAAAGCTTCTGGTATTAGACGGAGGGAGAGAGACAAAGTTAAATTACTTTCCCCTGTGTATTCCTAGCCACGGAGATGCCCTCTTGCCCTCCCTGTCTCCCTTCAAGGGCTCCTCCCAAAAGTAGGTGCCACAGTCCTGAAAAGCCTGGTGCTAGAGGAGAAAGAAAGGGAAGAGGGGAAATTCAAAGGTAAAACAAAGGTTTTGAATGAAACGTTCAAAGATAGATAGGTCGGTCTTTGTTTAAAGACAGGTCTGCAAGGCAGAGAAGTTGGTTTGGGAAAGACAAAGGTCAGCAGAGCAACAGCTCCAAACATCAGAGATGAAGAGGAGGCATGCAGGGAGAAGAGGGGAGTGTGAAACAGCTGCCTGGGGGAGCTTAAAAGGGACGCTCAGCATGCTCAAAACACTCTGATTTTGCCATAGTAGATCTTCTTGTGCCAAATTCCCACACAGAAAAATGTCAAGGACATGAGACTGACCTGGGTATCACGGGTTTACTTCTCTTGCTTTCTTCACTGCAAGCTGCGTTTAGTTTGTAAATACACAAGTTTTCTATTCTCAAGTATTTATTGTATTACTTACGAGATAGTTTTAAAACTTGATCAATATAAAGCTTAACCATGAAGTTACTATACAATTCCTGCTGGATTAAAACTGGACTTTTCTGTGTTTATTGGTAAATTGCCAAATGCTGTTACAAGGAACACTCAGCTGTAATGAACTTTTATTCAGGGTCCCAAGGTGTTCATTACAGAGGAATGTATACATATATACATACATATATATGTTAAATTAGGCAACAAAAGAATCCCATGCTGCCTAAGACCTGCTAAAAAGCAGAATTTCCAATCTGGAAGGAATTCTGCTATTTCAACTTTCATTTCCGTTCTAAAACAAGCCAAGAAATCAAAATATCAATGAAATAAATTGGTGGAACTCAAAGATCACAATAATTTAGGTTTGGAAATGTCTATAGACAAAATGCTGATGCTTCCAGTTGAAAATATAATGGTCTCAGGATGAAAAGTCCTGGAATATGATCCTCTTCTCACATGGATAGAAATCAAGAATAATTCTGCTAGCAATCCATGAAGTTACACTCGTGGAAGCCTTCACACGGGTAATAAAAATATGCAGAATTACAAGCATTTTATAAAGCCAAGTGCTTTGGAAAGCTTTACGCTTTCAAGCTTCAGGGCATAAAGCAACCTAGGAATTAGGAGGAAAACTTCATGGCTCATCCCCACTGCTGTGATGGTGGAGGCCAGACGGTCACGCAGCCTCGCCGGGGCCATGGGAGCGTGGCTGACGGCAGCTCAGGCTGAGCGCAAGAACATCTATATTCTCTTTTGTTTAGCAAAGAGTGGGATTATGGCCCAGACTGCACACGGGCTAGTGGATACAGCTTGGGAATGGCAGGGTCCAAGCTGTCTGCTGGGTTTTCCAGGCGGCTGATAGACCCAGGGAGGAGGCAGCAGCCTGCTCTGCAGCGGGAAATACTGGCTGTCAGAAGCAGCTCTGGCAACGCGCTCCCAAGGAAAGTGGAGACAAACTGTCTGCCCAGCACGCTGAACACAGAAGTCTTGGACCCGTGAGCAAAGAAACTCTCTTTGGACTCTTGACTCCTCTCCAGGGTTCAGAAAACAAGAATTTAGATATATTCATTGTGAGGGATGCAAGGTGTCACCAAAGAAACACCCCATTCCGCTATCAACTGCTCCTTTTACTGAAGACAACTCAAAACAGCTCCTCCTGTTTGGTTTTTTTCTGTTTGTTTTCTTTAAACAAGATTCTTTCAAAAGGCCGTAGCCTTCAGGCCACAAGCTAATCTTTAACCACCTGCTCAATTTTTCAGAGTAAGCTGGCACCGACCATTGTTGGAAGCGGTCACTTTGTGGAAACAAAACACGCTCATTCCCCTTCAAAGCTGGTTCTGCAGAGAACTCAGGGATGACTTGAGTTCTGGACAAGGCAGACAGCTCTGTGCATCACCAGAGAGCCAACGCCAGCAAAATTGCCAGCTGACTTCTGAAGAAAAAACAGAAATTGAGACTGAGTGCTACTGCCATCTCTTCCAAGGGCAGGGGCAGGCATGTGAGGACATTTCTTCCTGGTTTCCACCATCCACTCTGAAGATAGTCCCTGTGTCTGGAGTAGCAGAATTACAATGATGGGAAGCTGTGGTTTTGTCACCATCAAACTTCAAGTCTAGCATGCAATAAACACTTTGAACCCTATAAACTTCGAGAGAGGCTTCCAAATACTATATGTTAGTTTGTCCCAAAGCAAATTTGTCCCGGCTGGGGGGTCTGCATCATCTATCCCAGCGGTGGCTGATGCCTTCACCCAGACAGAACTGCTGAAGGGAGAGTCTGCAGTGCAGAACCTTGGACTGCAGGAAGTGCCCAGACCTTTCTGCCAGGGCAGGGATAGGCAGCAGATCTGCCTGCAAAAGTTGTGCCCAGGTGAAGGACCTCCTGCAGCAGGTGGCTGAGCTGCGGGAGATGGTGAGAAGGCTGTGTAACATCAGGGAGGCTGAGAAGGAGTTAGCTAGTTGGTTCCAATCACAGTCTGCAGTGGACCCACAGGGTGCCAGCACACACAGAAAGGAGGGGGGCCAATAATGCAGAAGAATGGAACCTCACAACAGCAAGGACTGGCAGGAGGAGGAGACTTCCCCCAACATCTGAGATGCCCTTGCAGAACCACTTCACCGCTCTGCAGACTGAAGAGGAAAGATCCATCACATCAGGAGAGATGCTGGAGCTGAGTAAGGGAGCCCAATCTGCTCGCCGTGTAACAACTAGCACAACTAAGGTGATGGGTGATAGTGGTAGGTGACTGTCTTCTGAGAGGCACCCATGTGCTGACCTAATGCACTCTCTAGAGAGGTGTGTTGCTTACCAGAGACTCAGATATGGGATGTCACCGAGAGACTACCAAATCTTGTACAATCCCCTATTATTCACTGCTGTTGTTTCACATGGGCACCAGTGATACAGCCAGGAGCAGTCTGAGGAGCATCAAGAAGGATTACAGAGCCCTGGGAGTGGTGGTAATGGTCTCTGGAGCACAGAGAGTTTTTTCATCGATCCTCCCACTCAAAGGAGAGGAGTCAACAAATGGTTACAGGACTGGTGCCACAGCCAAGGGTTTGGCTACTTAGACCATGGGACTTGCTTTGAGAAAACTGGTCTGCTGGGGTACATCTGTCAGAGAAAGGGAAGAGCATCTTCGGTCACAGGTTTGCCAAGCTGTTGAAGAAGGTTTTAAACTCTAGTTGCCTGGGGAGGGGAACCTCAATCCATCTCACTCCTGCCAGTTTGATGCCAGTGCCAACAATAGATGCCCAGAGCCAGGAGAAGGATCACAGGTCAGCAGAAAAGCACCTAAAGTGCAGCACAAAGGAATTCCAACCACTCCAGCCAGTAAGTCAGCTTCATTGAGGGCCCAGCTTCAAAGCCTCTATGCAAACACACGTGGCATAGGGAATAAACAAGAGGAATGAGAGATGTGTGCACGCCTGCAGGGCTATGATCTTATTGGCATTATGGAGACACGGTGGGATTGCTCCTACGACTGGAGTATTGGAATGGAAGGATATAGGCTCTTTAGGCAGGACAGGCAAGGGAGACGAGGAGGGGATGTCACCCTCTATGTCATGACCAGCTGGAGTGCATGGAGCTCTGCCTGGGGATGAGTGGGGGCCCCACCGAGAGCTTATGGGTCAGGATTAAAGGGAGGGCAGGGAAAGGTGACACTGTAGTGGGAGTCTGCTACAGGCCACCTGATCAGGAAGACCAAGCGGATGAGGCCCTCTATAGGCAGACAGGAGCAGCCTCACATTCACGAGCTCTGGTCTTCATGGAGGACATCAACCACCCTGATATCTGTTGGAGGGACAACACAGCAGGGCATAAGCAATCCAGGAGGTTCCTGGAAGGCATTGATGATAACTTCCCTCTCCAAGTGACAGAGAAGCCAATGAGGAGAGGTGCCATGCTGGACCTTGTTCTCACCAATAAGGAGGGGCTGGTGGGGAATGTGAAGCTCAAGGGCGGCCCTGGCTGCAGTGACCGTGAAATGGTGGAGGTCAAGATCTTTAGGGCAGCAAGAAGGCTGCACAGCAAGCTCACTACCCTGGACTTCAGGAGAGTAGACTTTGGTCTCCTGAGGGGTCTGCTTGGTAGAGTACTATGGGACAAAGCCCTGGAGGGAAGAGGGGCCCAAGACAGCTGGCTAGTATTCAAGGGTCACCTCCTCCAAGCTCAGGAGTGATGCATCCCAACAGAGACGAGTCAGGCAAAAACTCCAGCAGGCCTGCATGGATGAACAAGGAGCTCCTGAACAAACTCAGACAAAAAAGGGAAGCCTACAGAGCGTGGAAGCATGGGCAGGTAGCCCGGGATCAAGTTAGGAAAGCTAAAGCCCTGACAGAATTAAATCTGGCCAGGGATGCCAAGGGCAACAAAAAAAGCATCTATAGATACATCAGTGATAAAAGAAAAGACAAGGGAAGAGGTGGGCCCTTTCCAGAAGGAAATGGGAGACCTGGTCACCCAGAATATGGAAAAGGCTGACGTACTCAATGACTCTTTTGCCACAGTCTTCACCAGCAAGTGCTCTACCCACACTGCCCAAGCCTCAGAAGGCAAGGGCAGGGACTGGAAGAAAGAAGAACTACACACTGTAGGAGAAGATCAGGTTCAGGATCATCTAAGGAAGCTGAAGGTGCAAAAGTCCATAGGAGCTGATGAGATGCATCCACGGGTCCTGAGGAAACTGGCGAATGAAGTGGCCAAGCCACTCTCTGTCATATTTGAGAAGCCATGGTAGTCCGGTGAGCTTCCCACTGATTGAAAAAGGGGAAACATAACCCCCATTTTTAAAAAAGGGGAAGAAAAAGGAAGACCCAGAGAACTACAGGCTGATCAGTCTCACCTCTGTGCCCAGCAAGATCATGGAGCAGATCTTTCTGGAAACTATGCTCAGGCACATGGAAAATAAGGAGGTGATTGGTGACAGCCAACACGGCTTCACTAAGGGCAAATGGTGGCTGACAAATTTGGTGGCCTTCTGTGGTGGGGTTACAGCACTGGTTGGTAAGGGAAGAGCAACTGACATCATCTACCTGGACATGTGCAAAGCATTTGACATTGGTCTTTAAATTGGAGAGAAGTGGATTTGACAGATGGACCAGTCTGTAGATAATGAATTGCCTGGGTGGTTCCACTCAATGAGTCGCGGTCAATGACTCAGTGTCCAAGTGGAGACCAGTAGCATTCATCAGGGGTCAGTATTGGAACCAGCGCTGTTTAAAATCTTTGTCAGCAACATGGACAGTGGGACTGAGTGCACCCTCAGTAAGTTTGATGATGACACCAAGTTGTGTGGTGCGGTTGACACGCTGGAGGGAAGGAATGCCATCCAGGGGGACTTTGACAGACTTGAGAGGTGGGCCCATGCAAGCCACATGAAGTTCACAAGGCCAGATTCAGGGTCCTGCACATGGGTTGGGGCAATCCCAAGCACAACTACACGCTGGGTTAAGAATGGATTGAGAGCAGCCCTGAAGAGAAAGACTTGGGGCTGTTGGTGGACAAGAAGCTCAACATGAGACAACAATGTACTTGCGCCTCAGAAAGCCAGCTGTGTCCTGGGCTGCATCAAATGTGTGATCAGCAGGTCAAGGGAGGTGATTCTCCCTCCTACTCTGCTCTCGTGAGACTCCACCTGGAGTGCTGTGTTCAGCTCCAGGGCCCTCAACATAAGAAGAACATGGAGCTGTTGGAGAGAGGCCAGAGGAGGGCCACAAAGATGATCAGAGGCCTGGAGCACCTCTGCTATGAAGACAGGCTGAGAGAGTTGGGCTTGTTCAGCCTAGAGAAGAGAAGGCTCCAGGGAGACCTTCTACCAGCCTTCCAGTACCTGAAGGGGCCTACAAGAAATCTGGAGAGGGGCTGTTTACAAGGGCATGTAGTGATAGGATAAAGGATAACAGCCTTAAGCTGAAGAAGAGTAGATTTATATTAGATATCGTGAAGAAATTCTTCACTGTGAGGGTGCTGAGGCACTGGAACAGGTTGCCTAGAGAGGTTGTGGACGCGCCGTCACTGGCAGTGTTCAAGGCCAGGTTGGATGGGGCTTTGGGCAACCTGGTCTAGTGGAGGGTGTCCCTGCCCATGGCAGGAGGGGTTAGAACTAGGTGAGGGTCCCTACCAACCCAAACCATTCTTCGATTCTATGACACTATGAAATCTAGTCAGTTTAACCTCTGAAATACCTTCTGCACCTGGTGTTTGGTTTGTAGAAGCTGGTTAGGGAGGGAGAGAAGAACCTCACCTGCAGGCACTTATTTAGGGTCTCACAGTGGGATTAACTCACAGATCTTATTTTTAAAAAAGTTGAGATTACCATCTGATTGTGTGTAATATGCTAATGCCCTAAGGATTACACCACAAAGTAACAAAAAGACTTAAGAAAATTAATGCCCCAACTTTAAATCTGAGATATTTTTAGAGGGATTTAAAAAATAAAAACCCAATAGCAAAAGAACAAAAACTGGGTTTTTTCCAGAGAAACTAAAATCCCAGTCCAAGAAAGAACGCAGAATACACTGAACCAAGCATTTTTTAGATAACTTCAGAACCAAGCTGAGAAAAACAGGTTCATTTCCCCCTATTATTTACATTTATTTGGGGAAAAATCGCTTCAAAGCCATATTCAGTCACCACCTGAGTGAGAGAATGCAAAGGGTCAGTCAAAAAGCTTCCTGTGGAGTGACATGCATTGTTCATTCCTGACTCATTCCCTGCCACCACCCCAGCAGTCAACCTCCCCAACTACCTCCATCCTACATTCTCTAGCCTCCACAGTGATTTCTGTGAAGTCAAGCAGAACAGAATCACAACAAAATAGAACTTCAAGTCACTGAACTGTCTCACAAAATATGATCGGCTTTTTCCACACAAGTCTACCAAAACCGTCCAAATCCCAGTCTAGGGCTCTATCTATCAGATCATTTCTCCTGCCTAGAGTAGGAAATAGTATCCATTTTGAGTTATTGAGAAAGCTGAAAAATCTAGAATGAATGAAATAACTTGTGATCAGGACAAAAAGAAAAAAAAAAGAAGTCCAAATTCAGAAATCAGCTGGATGGAGACAAAATTCAAGGCAACTATATTTCCTGGAAAAAAAAGAAAACTTGATCTAATCTTTCACCCAAATCCCAACCACAGTGTCTGTACTCAACAGAGTCAGATTATTTTCCCATTGTATCAACTCCACAACTAGAAATAGGAAGAACTGCGACTGTCAAAAGAAGCCACTAATTTTAATTGTTTCCAATACAGCGTTCTGATCAAAGTGTCAGTTACACTACACTAAGGTCTTTTGATCTTTTTGATGCTCAGCTGAATGGAATCATCACATCTTCAGAGCCACGCACACTGAGAACATAAATTCTGACTGCTCGTTGCTGGAGAGATTGCAAGCTATTTTTATTCTGGTTATTTTCTGCTTTAAGAAAAATACTGAATTCTCTCTGTCAAAACCAACAAAAGGGTTGCTTAAAGGTATGGCAAGATATACATTAATTTATTGGAATGCATACAATAGTCTTTACAATAACTTGATGAGTTCCAGAAGTGGACTCAATACTATACAGTAAAGTCAACCATGCTGGTAGATACATTATGCCAAAAGCACAGAGCTGTTTCAGAGGTAGATTTCAAGAAATAAAAGCATCTGACCAAAAATACAAGGGGAGGGAAAATACGAGGTGTGCATGGAGCAAATGGAGATAGCTTTAGAAAGTGAACGCAACACAAACCAGCTAATGGTTTAGTAAAAAACGCAATTAGTCTTGCAGGTTTGCATGCCAAAGTCTCTAAGGCAGCAGTTCCTGAGCTGTGATGTACAAACCACCACTGGCCAACAAATCCCTGGTGGCTGCCCACTGTCAGCTGGCTTAGCATTGTCTTTCTTGTCCCAGATGTTACATCACACCAAAGATGTAGGTGATGGATGTCCAGCTAAACCAAGCCCCTGCTATCTTTGCCACAGAGGCATTTAAAGAACTGCACATGGGAAATGAATTGGATCAAAGCACTAAGAGTAAAAATTTATTTCACCCCCTACCTATATGAAGATACAGATTAGTCTATGTTAAAAAAAGGCTCTTTTGTCTGTTCAAAAATTTACGTTTGCAAAATTTGCACCAGCAAGCTTGAGTGGTCAACTGGAGACTGAACCAAACCACAGCTGATATATCAGTCAACGCAGCATTTAAAAAGACTTCACAAAGGAAAAAAGTAATTTTGACTCCTGGCTTAGATAAATTCCTGGCAAAGGAAGAAACTATGCTCGACCCCCAAATAACCAAACACCCATCCTCTCCATATGGAAATTATTCTGCCACCATTTTACTGCTCCAGCAGAGGTGGTGCAAGGCCCTTTCGAAGCCTTGGCTCTTTTTGAAGGCTATTATTTTAAACATTTTAGTATTGGGAACTGCATGGAGCTGGCAATTACGGAATTAGAGTGCAGTGTGGGGAATGTCACTTTGAAATCATTTAGCTCAGTTCATTTACTTTTTAAGCGCAATAGAAAGCAGATGGAGTAGGGAGGGCCAACATGCCACAGAAGAACTCCCCAGGCCTTGGCCAGAACTCTCCTCCCCAAGACTTACAAAGGGGTCACTGAATCCCTATGAGTTATTATCCTTTAGGAGAACCACATGCGAGAATTCAGCCAGGGTCCTGATCTTCGGAGCAAGTCACCTCACTCCTAGGTTTGTGTTACACATTGAATGTTTAGACCTAAATTGCCAACAAGGTCAACAGGGACACAAAGCTCACACCAGAAGAGCAGTGCAGGGAAGCCAGAGAGAGGCTGGCGGAGCACAGCAGGAAGATTAAGTGCTTTGGGAAAAAGAAGCCTTGATAGAGAGAAAGAGGCCTCCAAAGAGTTGTCCAATATGAAGAAAAGGCTGTTACCAAAAGAAAACTATGCCATACGCAGCAAGACTTGGACAAGAAATTCTAAGCTTGACTTGCAGCAAAGATACATTGAGGTCAGGAGGAAAAAAATAAATTAAGTGCAAGGGGAGTGAAGCATTACAGCCTCTGTAGTTGATGCTGCATCACTGGAGGTGTCAAGGAAGAGTTACAGGAATTTCTCCCAGGGACCATCAAGCTAAGTGTGATCTTGCCTCAGAGCAAGGGGATGACTTCCAGGGAGCCTCTCCAGGACAACATCTCTTGGATAATTTAATAGAGCCTGTTACAGCTTGTTCTTTGTGTTTCTTATACACAGAAAGAGGGATTCCCCAAAGGAAAGTAATGTATAATGCGAGAAACAGATCCAAGTGCTGGAATTGCAGCAGGGTCTAACAGAGACTCTGCGACTGAGGAAGTTCAAATGCATTCCCTGTTAACATAACAGGAGAGTTCTTCTCTCAGTGTCTCCCTCCACATTGTCACAAATATCTGGGACAAGTAATGCAGAAAGTCCATGACTCGCCGGCCAGGGTTACTTGCACCAAATAGCAACTAGACTGAGCCCCAGGCCCATGAACCTATCCATGAACCTACCCACGTACGGCTCCAGTTTGCCCCACACATTGTGCTCAACCCTTGTTTGCCCCACAGCACTAGCAAGCACTTTAAAAGCAGGCCATGCTCTAAGCTTTCTGGTAGCCATTGTCCAACATGCAGGCAGCAGCACGATCTCCACTGTGTCCACTTGTTTCACCACTACTGAACAAGTTCCTTGTGCTTAACCCTACAGCCCTTGCTGCTATTTCATATGTATCAATAGATCTGTCTTCTTCAAAACAAAAAAGTACCTTTGCTTAAGGCATTGTGTCAGATGGGCAGACTTGTTCCTCAAGGACCTCCAAGGCATAGACAAGACTGATGCCAAAGGGCAGCTGTCCCAGGTTGATGACACTGACGTGGTATACAGCATCATCTGCTCTCTATGTCAATCTCTTCATGCTCAGAGATGTTGTATCTAGAAACCATTTCCCCCTGGAAGACTAGTTTGTGCTGTGCACCTAGGATTACCCTCAATGGAGACAACACTTCTGGATACATCAAACCAGCTTCTAGGCTCCCTACATCAGCAGATCCCCTTCTAGAAAGCCATAGTGAGAGAAGAAAACACCTCCGCCATCCCCTTAGAGTGTTCTACCATTCCCAGTTCTCATCAGTTGCTGCCAACCAGTTGAAGGCTGGCTCATGAACTATCCATACTGAAAATACCAGGAGGCTAGTACAGGTGCTTTGCCCAATGTGCATTCTCCAGATATCCAGGTAAACTAATGAAACTCTTTAACATCCTCCACAAATACCTCAACCAAAGAGATCGCCACTCTGCCCTTTTCTGAGCCCTACACAGAAGGCTCAGAGGGAACCACCAGCTATACCAGACACCTGCAAAAGAGCAACTATCTGAAATTCCACTCTGACATGGGAGCTGGGGTTCTCTTCCTACCTCAGATATTGGCAACCAAACAGTTTTCCATACCTGGGCAAACTCTGCTTACCACCTCCTACAGCGATTTAGGCACCATATAAAGTCCAACTTGGGTCTGGCTGCCTGCACACTCTCAGCAGGGCATATGTTCAGCTAGTTGACCTCAGGATGACAAACCTGGGGAGATAGGCTGGACAGGTCATTGCTGCCTCTTGCATAACCTGTGCCAGATCACCAGTAAGTCACCCCTAAGGCAGGTCACCAATAAATCCATGCTGGCAGTGTCTGTCTTTCCCCCCTCTCCATTCTGGCAGTATCTGTCTTTCCCCCCTGTTGCCACATGCCCCTCATCTTACCCCTACCCATCTACTCCCTTGCCCTCTCCCTGTCCAGCAGTCTGGTCTCTCAGCTCACACCCCCAGCTCACTGGGAGACGCCTTCCCCCTGAATCCAAGCAAGGCTAATTTAAAAGTTGTAAACGTGCAGGAGGTGGCTTCCAAGACAATAAAAAGCATTTCTGAGCTCTGAAAAACAAGCCTTGGGGATGTGACAGCACATGAAAAATTCCTTTAACTGTGCCTCTTCTCAGCACAGTTTGAACAAGCTGAGGCTGCCCCAGAGGCAGCTGTTTCTTGTGCACCCACCTAAACCAGGAATATGTATTTGCCATATTTTGCTCCATTTCCATACGCATTCTGCTCCTGTGGCTTTCTTGGCAGCTTCCTCTCATCTGGTCCTGCACCCCACCACATTCGCACACACAGAATGAGTTCCCAAGCTGATGAACTTGCTGAGAACAGGCAACACTGTCAGGAGAAGCGTCCCAGCGCAGCGCGGCTCGCGGGCTTGATCTCAGCAGGCTGCAACAGCGTTTGAGGCAGGCGTGCGGGGAGGACAGAGAGAAACGGGCAAGTGGAGAGTGAGAAGTGAGTGAAAAGGCTTAGGCAGCAGAGACATAGCTGAGCTAAGCCTCCTGAAAATTAGGAAAAAAGCAAGTTTCACAGCGCCAAAGGAACACTAGTGCTCCCGGGGACAGGCGTGCGTGCGTGGAGAGCGTGCGTATGCATGTGTACCTGTGGGGAGGGCTCCGACGCGTGAGCCCACTTGTGTGAATAGCAGTAACCTCCCAGCTCCATTTCAATGCCATATCAAAAGTAAACCAGGTGGTGAAATATATGGGTCTGTGTGTGGGAAATAAGAGAATGAATCTGCGCAGGCTGAGTGCAAGTCTTCACATTTAAAGAAGGTATTAGATTAGATACAGATAGATGCAAGTTTAGAAATACAGCAGAGAGAAGCACTAAACAGTTTTCTATGAAATCAACACTCACGTAAAGTGCCAACATCTTGGACTAAACACCTTGTTAGAAGTGATTGAATCCCCAACAGCTGTGGCAAAATGCCTTCACTTGCAAGTGTCACTGGTGGATAAGCAAAATTATCTTGCTATTGTTGCTATTTATGGCAGCACCCATAGCATACAAGCTGCTTTCCAAACAGATCGCTCTCCAAAGAGCCTGCTGCAACTGTTACGTGCATGTGGATGTGAAATTATTTTCTTCCATAGTACAAGCTATTCACTGTAGTCTTCAAAGTTCAAAAAGTATCTTGGTGAGTGAAACTGGAGTTAAACAATCCCAGGACTAGAACTGCATAAGGTATATAAGGGCAATCCCCTTACTCTGAGCATCATTTATCCTCTGTACAATATGATTTTTAATGTTGAAAAGCATGTTTGTCTTTAAATTTGTACTTGAATTCACAAGAAAACACTGAGGTACTCTATATTTGCACCAACAATTTTATTTTCTTCTGTTACTGTTACAGTTTTTGTGGACAATAAAATCAAATACTTCTGGGAATAAAAAGTAATAAGTGAAAGCTTAGAGATTTAGAGAATAATATTTCAGGAATTTTGCCTCAAATAACCAGGTCTTTTATTTTTACTAGTGCACCTAGAGTGTGCATGAGAAAAAACGATGGTGTCCTGTCAAATAAAAAGAAACATCTTTCTCATTAGGACTGTGTTTATCAGGCTTTCAAACATTCTACAAATCAATGCCCCTATTTGTCATTGTAATTCAATATAATAAAAGCTGTCAAAACTGCTCACTTTGCTTGCTAGACACAAATTTGCTGAAGTTTTGCAGCACGAGCCAAATAACACAGCACCAGATCCTCCAGCTTTTATTTCACTCTGCTCTAGGCAGTATTTCTACTGGTTTCTGTGCAATTTGTGTGTGAGTAAGGGCTGAAAGTTTCCATTTTGAACATGAGACTTTTTTAGAAATAGTCACAAAAATCCCATCTACAAAGCACGTTGAGTGACTGGAATGGTACTGCTTGCAAATTTTATATCTGAAATGTCAAGCTTATTTCCTACAGATTATTGCAAAATACAGACTAACTACATCCTTGATGAAATTCCCTCGAGGTCCATGAGGTCACACCCAGGATTAAACACTGCCTGACCTTTTGGATACAGAGCTCAGAAGCACTGTATTTTGACGCCTACTATGCCTTTGGAGATGTTAGTCTGTTCCACTAAAAACAAAGATTATAGACCTTATCCCTCATGGGAAAATGAAGCAACTCTCTGTTATTACCTTGTCCAGAGACTCTCCAGGACCACACAGTGTCCTTCTGGCAACAGACAAAATAGATAAAGCTATCACTCAAGGGCAGCCTTGAGTAACGGCTGCATTTTCCACAATTTTAAAAGGTGTTTTGATGCATTGAATAAAGGAAACATGGTGGGAGCTTTGTGTTAGGAACAGATAGTGGCAGGTTATGTGAAAGGCAGCTGGGACAATGGTTAGGGCAAAGGATTAGAGTCAACTGCTCTTTTTAGTCTTCTCCACACCACTGACTTGTCCTGAGATAAGGAGAAGTCTTTCATGGTTAAGTCTACAAACTAGGGTCTCGACTAACTCTTCTGCAACTGCCTTTCTGCATCTGTGAAGACTGTAGCAGTTTATCGTGCCAAAATGCTTGTACAGGCTCAGATAAAAGCTGCTAAGTGCAGCTGTAGTGGCCAGTCAATGCATTTTTACACCTTTTTGAACATGTGCTCAAAGACTGGTGAGGCTGTGTCCTGCATCTGTAAATAAATACATGTCGGTGTAGACACTGGAACCTGGTAAGACCAGAGAACATGAAAAACAAGATGAAATCTACTGATGACTGTAGCACCTCTGACTGGAGCCTTTGTGGCAGCTGCATGGACAGACTCCTCCCTGAGTTTTCACTCCAGCAATTATTTCTAACTTGGCATCCAGAAGTCAGCCCTGGCCTCCAACCTGAAAGAAAAAGCAGAGACTTAGGCTAACACACACTAGCCTCCTTCAGGCATTCAGGGTATTGTGCGTGTGATAAAGGGTTGGATAAAACAGTGGCAAAAGTCTGCTATCTTCCAGGGCTCAGGAAAATAAACCACAAAAGCAATTCAACAAAGTCCTCTTTGTTCCCGAATAGAACCAACAAAATGAAAGGAATCTGGTGGAAGAGGGAAGGCAAGAAAGAGGTCTGCTGCAGGGAGCGAGTCCAGGCAGAATCGCTCTTTGCCGGCTCCTCCGACAGAGCAAGTGCATGATTACCACATGAGCCTCACAAAGACTGGAATTAAAGGGGCTGACTCGGCTGTCACATCGCTTAAGCTGCGCTGAGGTCAAAGGAGTTCGGACTAACCGAGGTCAGCCACACACAGCCCCAGCCCGGAAAGTAGGGGTCTCTTTTTTCTAAGCAACAATTGCTCAGGTTGATAAAAATACATACCTGGAGCCCATGATGGCTTGTAAAGCTGTGCCTTTAGGCCAGATTCCCACCAAGTGAAGTATATGGTCAATAGGCTCTGAAAAGAACAGAACCACAATGAAGGCAATTAGATGGTCACTAGAAACAAATGTAAAGGGCAAAACACACAAGAGAAGCCACCATGTGTGCTTACCCCCTAAAAGACCAAGGGAAAAAGTAATAAGACTAAAATATTGGCACATAGGTATGATAAAATCCGTCAGTGACATGACTGTAGGGGAACCTGCTATTTGCAGGTCTCCGCACCTCTTCTGTATATTACTTCATGAATCATGTCCCCAACAGAAACTTCTCCTTGCAGATTTCCAGTGATGCCAGGGCTACTGTGCTAAAAATAATGCCTATTCTCTCCCATGCCCTCTGTCCCCTTTCAGCTTCCACTTCGCATGATTCAGCACCAAGAGAGGAGCACTGACCTCATCTCACCAGGAATATCAAACATCTCCACAGCTTTGACGAACCTTCTGGTGAGAGTGGGAAAAAGAGAAATGTATGCATCAGCTGTGCAGTCATACGCTGGGTGTGTCTGGATACATCCCGAGACTCTTCTGTTTGAAAGAAAAAACAGTATTATCTCTTTCAGTATGCAAGCACAGAAAAGAACCTTTTGTTTGGTTTGTTGTTTTTTTTTCCCCTGTGGACTTCACTAGCATTTAGACCAGGTCCATAGAAGAATCTATGAATTTTGTCATAGACCTAGAACTATATCATGTTTACTATCATCATCATTTCTGCGTATAACCAAGCTCAGAATGCTAGCGGGCTTGTTGCCTCACAGCACAGATTAAGTAATTGTCTCTGCCCAACAAACTCATGCTCACCTTTGAATCCTGAGTTCTGAATCAGGATTCTCCATCTTGACATTATTTGTGGCAACAATGCCAAGATTTTAAAATACCTTCTAGAACTAAAGTCTGTGTCCCCTTCATTCTCAGTCATAACTCCGGGGCTTCCTGGTAAAAACCCTAGACCTACTGTGACACAGACAGAGTGAACAGAACCAGGTTTTCAAGCATCACTCTGTCACCTCTCTGGGAGCAAGCCAAAGAGGGAAAATTTCAGGACCTCCAGGGGATTTTCACAGATATGTTCAAGCTGATAGTGCAGGATGAATCTGAGAAAACAAGTTCTTGCATAAGCTCAATTCTCCTTTACAACCTGTTAACGACTGTGTGTTTACCTGTCCTTGAGGAAAGAGTCTCTGCTGCAGTTATCAAGCCCAGAGGGATTCCCACTGTCCTCAGGGAGGTCTGGGTCAGAAGTTAAACTGAAATCTCCAGATGCACTATCTGTGCTTCATCGTTTGACAGACTTTAGACTGGAACTGATGTTCAGTGTCCAGTGTGCTGTAATAGCGGAGAACTGCCTTTTTCATTAATTGCTGTTCTTTTAAACCAATTCTACTCCATTTTTTCTCATCTGTTGCAAAGCCTGAGACAGTGCTGGTGCTGTGTCCCTTAGGTCAGAATTATCTCACAGAAGGACATACCAGTGCCTGTTTTTAGTGTGTGCATGTACATGTTTAGGCCAGGTGAAGGACAACTGATGCTACCTTACAGGGTCCTGGAGGAAGCAACACAGAGTGAACTGCCAAAGCCGGCACCTTCAATGCTAGTGGAGGGAATGGGTAAATCCTCAGGTTGTGGAATTGGGGCTTTCTGATGCAGTTGGCATCCTGCTGGCAGGAAGATGAGGAGCAGGCACTGCAATCATGTACAGCCTGGGGAAGGTGAGGGGCTTGTGCTTAGGGAGCTGAAGTGTTCACTCATGACTTCCTAGTCACTGAGAAGGCTTTGATCCACCAAACAGTAGGACCCTGTTGAGCATTCTCCACTGAAAATGTTCTTGTTTTCCCTATAAGGAAGTTTATTCTTGTATCTCCAAAGTGATGGGGAGTCATGTGGATTTCTCTTTCTCTTTGTTGTCACCAGCTCCTCATCTCAGCATGTCTTGCTGGTAACTTACCCACCCATTGCAATAAAGTAGCCTTGGTCTTTCACACCATGTTAAAGAAAATAATCAACAGAGTACTTAAACGAGGCTTGGCTTGACCGCAGATTTCAACTGAGTTCAGTAGTAAAAGGAAACTCTGCTTCCCTACCGCTAGCCTTGTTCAATGCCTAGTGTTAAGATAAATTATGTTCTTCAGTGTGTAGGATGAAATAAGAGTTGCTATCAGAGCAGGGTAAGTTTGTCAAACACTACTTACATTAGGTAGCAAACTTTTGTTCCCATAGAAGGAAGGATTTTGAAAGTACATAACCATGCTGATCTTGGGGATATATCACTTGAGGCCATGATTCATGATCTATGTAGCCTCACTTAGTGCAAAGTATATCACTTTCTCTAACAGCTCTTAACAGGCGCTTTGACAGAACTATTTTTTTTTCTGAATGATGTATAATCAAATTCTGTTCTACAACTTCATTTCAGCCATCTTTGTTTATAACTTTTATTCCAAGTATTCCTTGGCATGGTTTAAGAACTACTGAAGTATTTAATAGCTGTTTAAAAGCAACAGTTATAACTACTTAGACATAAATAGCAGAAGACTAAACAGGTCATTACCGTTACAAGGAAAGTGTTTATTGAGAAGGATTTAGGAGAAACAAGATTATAGATCCAACTACTCCAATATTCTCTGTGTTTTAAAGGAGAAAGCAGGGTGGGTTTGCAAAGTTAAGTACAGGATAAGACTGTTCTGAGTCTAATAAAAAAGATGAAAGTACTGATAGAGTAGCAAGTTGCTCAGCCCTTCGAAAGGTCAAGCCACTTCTGTAGCTGCTTAGGTAAGGATTCTTGGCTCTAATATCCCAAGTGTGATCAACATTTTGATTGTGATGCTTGGTGACTAAACAATGATAGTTCTGAAGAAGGAAGAATGTATTTTCCATTCAGATGGAGACAGGAGGGGGAAAGGTATAAGACGGAGTGTCTCTGTTCCCTTGAGATCTACCCAAGATCTTAAGAAATCAATGGAAATCTTTCTATTGAGTTCACTCTGCTCTGGATCACATCCTTACAGAGCTCAAATTGCTGTCAAGTCCATTCCTTCTTCCCCCATCTGTTGCTCAATTTGTTTTCTGCTATTGGGATCTTTTTCTCAAATATTAATAAATCTGTATAATCTTTGGCCTCTAGCTGAGTCTTTCTTCTATGTCACACTATTGCACTGTATGCCTGACTACACAGTTGAGGGTTGCTCTGGAAATTACTCCTAAAAATGAATTGCCTGGTACTACCACAATTGTCAATATGTGTAAGTTGCAGCATCCCCCCGTGGGCCATTGTAGCAGATCATAAAACCTTGTTTCCAGGAAAGTTTCAAAACTTTTATTTTCTAAGGAACATTAATTATCAGAGTCCAGATGACCTGTCCTGTTTCTCCATCCACTTCCTCTCTTTTTTTCCTCGTCAGACGTGGTAGTTTGAAGGCAACTGGCAACAGATCACATGTCAGGCTCCTGGTTTTATGCCCCGGGTTTGGTATCAGTGTTAGCTGAAGTGTTTGAAAACATCAAGACTCATAAGCCTAATGTCCAAACCAGTATTTGTATGTGACCATTTCCCCATTGTTAAACTTTTGTAACAACAGCTGATTTACAAGTCTGACACTTATGCAGACGAATGCTTTGGCATTCTGCAGGCTTCCTAAGACTCATGCCCTCCAGCGCTGCTTGTTGACCTCTCCTTCAGACACAGGACTTTGTGGGATCATCACAATGGCCAAACCACTCTGGACCTACAGGGTTGTGAAAACTCTCGTCATTCCTCCATCAGAGTTTATAGTGATGCATTTTTTCATTCTCAAATTACACTTTGTTGAGACCTTTTTTGAGAACTTTTTGCAGGTACTTACCAGTACTGATGAAGTTCTTGCCTGGGAAAGATTTTCATGCCTAGGATGAGACTTGAAATACATCAAAGAGCAAGAACATTGTCACCCCTCCCAGATAATTGTCCTATGATCAAGGCTTTGACTGTGGCATAGGAGTCCAGACTTCAAGTTTCTGTTCTGCAAAATGTCTGAATGTCAGCATCCTGCATTTCTGGCCACCAAACTATCAGTCATTCTGAAGAACAGCTTTCTCAGTCTCTCCTGTTGGATCTGTTTCACTTTGTATAAATAATTAAACATTAATTGGAACAAGGACTTGGACTTGGACTGCCCATTGGACTATTGCATTGGTCTTTCTCCAGGCCAGTGAATAGGTAACTATTTGAACAAGCTTGGTAAGTTGTAGAGCAACAGAGGTAGCTGAGGGGGTCCCAAAAACTCAAGGAAAAAAAACACAAAGACTTGTGGAAAAGTATTTATTAGACTACAAAAGACCTGTTTTTCAGTCCTTGAGCTGAATGAGGCAGAACAAGGACTACCAGCTGTTCTAGGGAAGACTTTGTCATATCATCTCCAAAGGTCAGGCTTCCATCGAGTTTTGAAATAATAATAATATTTGAAAGTCATATTTTTTTTCTGAAGTGAAAAAAATAAACTCTTGTAGCTACATGATCCTCTAACAAATCCTTTGCATTAGGATGAAGGTGTTAGGCATCATGATAGCTTGATTCTTAGTTTCTGAAACCTCTGTCCCAGACACGAAGAAGGACCTCACTGCTGCAGTTCTGAATAGAGTGATTTGTTCCTTTGACACTCTTTCCAGCTTTGCTGGCATTTTTCAAACAAAGGCTTACGTCTATTACTTACATACTAGCTTCATATGACAAATATGACATTTAGTCATATTTAGTCATACAGTAAAATAAATGAAGGCAGTGAGAAAAGTTCAGTGATTAGTGTAAGATTACCATAAAAGACCATATAAAAGGTAAGACAAGAACTGGGGACATTGAGTCCTAATCCTCTTACCTACCCCCTAGATAACATTCCGTAATAACTTTAATGTCTATGTTTGGTGGTCAAAAACATTTCTTTTCAAACAGCTCTTTGATTAGGAACTAAAATCCATGTTTTAGACAGATTCCCCTCTCTATAAGCATTTGATATCAACAAGCTGGTATTCCTGTAGACCATGCAAGGTTCTGCGTTTTCTTTAATGTCATATAATACTTCATTTTCATAAGCACTCGCATAAATTCAGTTAAGAGTTAACCAACTAAAATATACAAATATGCAGGAGGTTTTATGAAAACCTACAACTTCAAAAGGAGTTGGTTTAGGAGTCATGACCTTATTTTTTGCAATAACTTATGCATCATGAACTTACGTAATTGGCAGCAGATAACATATCACACTCTCGGTTTTATGTCCTTGGTTTGACAACAGTGTCAATTGCAGTATTTGCTAACTGCAGAACTAATGGAGCCTCATAGCTGAAAATGTTTTCATTCCAAAACTTAAGTTTGTACCAAAACATTCCCCCTTTATTGTTCTTTTTTACCATTACTAAATTCAGTGTCAGAAATGGATAGGGGAATACAGATAATTTTGGACATCAAAAAAATCTTTCTGAATACAGTTTTCCTAGCAAAATGGAAATATCTGAGAAAGAAAAATGTATATCTTTCTGATTAAAATGTCATCAGAAAGCACAAAAGCACACATGTGAAATGGCCTTGGAGCTCTAAATCTTTGTTATCTTTTGAGCATGAGTCAATGTCAAGATAAATTGTTGGAAAATGAGTGACCTACACTTTAGTAGGGTAGGTTTGAGTCTACTATTTCCCTTTTCCAGAGACTGCATTAAGCAGCAGCCAAGAGGCAAATCTAGACTGGTCATCTATGTTGAAACTGAACACCTGTACCGTCCACTGAAAAGGTCAATCCTCGTGGGACACTGGGATTTTCCTAAGCTACGGGAGAAAATGCATAAAGTAACAAATCATTATACAAAGGGAAGGGGTTTAAAAGGAACCTTAGTGAATTAAGGTTCTTATCATCCATTTGAATTCAATGGCAAAGAAGCCTGAATTTATGGAGACTCTTTTTGAATGATCTGAGACTTAGAAGGGGGACTTGTTTGGGTTTTGGCTCTGAAATGTATATTTTGTGGGGAGCAGTTCTGTTTCAAGACACTTAATAATTCACAATAATGTACAACATAGGGGAAGAGAATGGCTGCAAACCTTAATTTGAAGGTTCATGCTTGACCAGATTACAAATGAGTGGCAAGAAGCAATCATATGCCATCAGTTCCATAAAGCATTTGCTATTGTTTCATTTGAACATGAATTTAAACTGAACTGAAGAGAACTGGTTATGTGTTTTGAAATCTGGCTAACAGTAGATTATCCCTGGCTATGTAGATTACTTGGTAGACACTGGTTTTGATTCAACTTTACTGAAAACTTTCGGTATTTGGGACAGTAAATTGCCATCAGTAAAACTCCATGATGTAGCTAGGGGAAGTTATAAGTAGCAGCCAATGAAGAGGAAAAAAATAATGAATAGCAGGAGGAAGGACAGAAAATTAAAACTGTAAAAATTGAAACTCATATGCATAAGAAAGAGGGACACATCATCATGTAGAAGAAGGAGATGCAGTACTGAAAGAAACCACAAGTATAGCATGGGGGACTGCACTGCCACACAGCAAGAAAACAAAGCTCTTTGGAGCTGTTTATATGAAGTTCGTTACTTCTGAGCAGATATGGTGGTGCACTTTGGAACCATAAAGGGAATTTGGCTTGAAGGGATGTCATAAACTGACCAAATCCATTCCTGTTTCTCTATGTAGGAACAACTATATCTACCTTATTCCCAAATTCTGTTTTGTTTAGCCTTTTCTTATAAACCTTTCATCATGGATTTTGTTCAACTTACATAGCTCTTCACTGACCTTACCATTACAAACATTTTTCTGAGGTCTGACTCAAACATTTGAGTGTATTTGCTATATAACATTGCTTTCAGCTCTGGACAACACTCCCCAAAAGATCTGGATTGTATTTGCATTTGCATTTTAATTCACACCAGAAGTGTACGTTTTCTTCAAAAGTGGAGAAGTCTCTGGATCGTCCCTACTCATTATGCCCTGGTTCACACAACAAAACAATCTCAGACTCAAAGACTTTTGGAAAAAAAACCTAAATCAGTAAGTGCATTCCAGGAGGGCATCCAATGATCTCCAAACAGTACATATATCTAGTTTGAGGGACCAGCGCAGAACTATCCCAAAACCATAAAGCATGCATAATTGTGGAAGTTAAGCCCTCAGCACCAACCATCTTACTCTTTAGGTCCTGTTTGGCATTCATCCCAAGCTCTTACTACTTGCTAACATAGATAAAGCTGCTGGCACAGTCACTGAAAAACAGCAAAAGCTATGAAGGGATGGAGGAACTGATTTATTAGGAAAGACCAGGCCAGGTACATGATGAAGGCAAAAGCAGTTTTATAGCCATCGTTGACCATGGTTCCTGTGACACAGAATAGTTACAGTCACGCAGCTGTGCAGCCCTTTCCTCTGGGGTGACCAACACCCCAGGTTGGTCAGCTTGAAGACGCAAAGGTGATTTGCAATAGCCAACAACTAGATAGACTTGAAGAATGTCAGATTTTTATTTGGTGTCTCAGAACATAACCAAGGATAAGATGTAATTAAGATAAGAAAAAAAAAATACTTAATTTCAGAAGACAATGTACTTGCATGACGTCTTTTAAACAATGGAACAGTCTCCCAGACTCTTCCCAGTAATGGATCCTATTTGCTTGGTGCTTTTATAGCCAGATTGGCAAATGCTAGAAAACAGCCTGCAGGATATAATCTTGCTTTGGCGAGGAGTTGGACTGGATGATCATTTCCATCTAAGCTTCCTCTCAATTCAGGCTAAAGTTTTGGAAGCAGGATCTCTTTCTTACTTTGTGTTTGCCATATGGAACTACATGTATCAGCTGGAGCTCCTAGGTATAACGCTTTTCTACAACAAAGGCCAGTTAGAGCTCTTGAGGTCTGATGCAAACCTCCTTAGAGATGACCAGTATTCCTCCACTGATTTGGGGACCTTCAGGACAAGCCTTTGACACTCACAAAATGGATGTGTGTCTGCAACTGGGTGAGAAGTCAGAGCCACTCTCCCCTTTGAGTTACCCAAGTTGACAAAAAGCAACCCAGCATTAGCACATTGTACAGCACTGTTAACAGGTCACTGTGCCTGTGCTAGTATTTCCTGTTAAATAGTGGCATGCTGGCACAGTGATACAGCTTCTGGATTCAAGCTGACTTGTACCTTATCAGTCTGCTATGGGCTCAGAGGAAGTTTGCACCTGCTCCTGTAGAAATGTCTTTAATTAATCTCTATGTTAATAAGAAAAAAAAATAATCCCAAAATAACAAATCAACTTCTCCCTTTTGACTCATTGCCCGTGCCTCATAGAATCATAGAATAGTTTGGGTTGGAAGGGACCACAAGGATCATCTAGTCCCACCTCCCTGCCATGGGCAGGGACACCCTCCACTAGACCAGGTTGCCCAAAGCCCCATCCAGCCTGGCCTTGAACACTGCAAGGGATGGGGCCTCCACAGCTTCTCTGGGCAACCTGTTCCAGTGCCTCACCACCCTCACAGGAAAGAATTTCTTCCTCATATCTAATCTAAAGGCGGGCCTCATCTCTTTAATGCCTGTCATCAGACTGTCAGTACACTGAGGCATAGGTGATTACCTTTATTTAATGTCTAATAGAGAGTCAAGCACCTTGACCCAAGAAATGGAACCGAGACCAAGAGAACTGTGCTGCACTCAGTCTTCAGCTGAGAGTTTTGCTGGTTCTTTGGGCCAAAACCCCAGTTTAGCCACCCATAAATGGAGTTATCTAACGCTTACAAGTCATTTTGAAAAATCACAGCCACATTCTTGAATGGAGAGGTCACATTTTTATTTCAGTAATATGGATGTAAATTAGAATCCCTCCTTCTCTTTCTTAAAATCAAAGAACAATGCTCTTTACAGGGCTATATATTGTACCCCTTCAACATAGATGCATGCACACTAAGACCAAGACCACCAGTAGAAAATGCTAATTTTTCACATGCCATGTGAAAGATAAGTACAAACAACAGAGGAAACAGAAGAAAAAAAAAAAAAAAGGAAAACGAGTTTAAAACTAAGATTACAGAGCAGAAATAACAGGAGCACTTAAACACATTGCTGCCCCAAGCGGGTGCGAATTTCAATGGAAAATAACTACCAAATGTTTCCAAAGCCAACCACGGAAATCAAATAAGATTCAACTTCAACTCAATTTATTCTGAAGATTTTGTTACTATAGAGGCACACATGCATTGAGCATTCATGGTTATTCTCAAAAATTAAACTCTTCTGGGCTCAAATTTGTGTAACACCAAAAAAGAGTTTTAAAAAGAGAAATCCCTCTATTCTGTGAAACCGTTTCTGGGAACCTTCCTGGAAATCCCAGCCAGACAAGCCAAAGAAAATTATCTATGGGGAATTGTGATTGTTGCAGCAAATATGTGCTTATACTCTGATTCATTTAATTAAGCCCTTTGAGTGAAAAATGGGATACAAAATCAGGGACATACTGAAGAAGAGTAATCAATCTGTAACAACATCACACCAGTTATTAACTGCACATTATACAAATGTAAATCCAGATCAGCAAAAAAGCCCTACTGCACTTACATATTATGGTTTTTCAATAGAAGCTTTAAAGCAGTATTTGTCAATGGTGTTAATTTTAAATTATATGACTAGTGACAACACTGTATACCACCCAGATTTTAGCATGCTGGGAAAATCTCGTTTCTCTTTTGAAGTCATATTTCAAAAAAACCAATCATTTCTGAAGGATATTAATGGGGACAGAGTGAGAGAAGAAACACACACAGTGAAGATGTTAAATCAAAAAAAAAAAAAAAAAGATGTATAACAGACATATTAAACATCCAGATTACTAAGCCTGGGTGGCTATTCATTTCTATTTCACTTTAAATGAATAGTAATGTGTGAAAATTGCACTAGAAAAATAGAAACTGCTCTATCACAAGCAATACTGCTGTTTTCACACAACAGCTGCAGTGTTGCCACATTAATTTGTATTGTACTGTATTAGTAATAGCCAAAATTTGCTATGAACTTGTGGTTATTGGGTGAAGTACATTGATAGCCTCAGTGAATTCCTTTTGGACAAGCACGTAAGACACTCAGCGACTATGGATCTGTGGCTATTAATGGAATCATCTTCAGGTAGGTCTGCAGTTACATCTGGGCAAAGACTGGTCTCCGGTGGTCCACAAGTAGATGTACATCTACCCATGCTTATTATGGTACAGTTCAGAGGAATGCAACTTTGGAGAAATGATACTAAATTTTGGGAAGAATGTGTAACAGGAAAAAGTACAGGACTGAAATATGGAGGCTGAGATGCTGCTCAAGTTAGAAATTATGCTGACAGCCTTTTAATGAAGCGCAGTAATGCAGATGAAAAGGGAAGCACATGCTTGACATTAGTTTCTGCAGTTTCTGATGCACCATTCATAAAACCACCACAATTAAGGCCTGCAAGCTTGGACCAGGACTTCCAACAATCTTTTAGAAAGCATGTTATCTCTCAGTATGGCCTTGAAAATTTGCCTTAGTCAAACCCTGAGTGCCTCAGATTACTCATAGTCTCCCATGACGTTTTGATGTTCAAGTTATGTATGATACAAGGTTGGATGAGATCAAATAGGCCAGCTGAACAAATTCAATGCACTTAATGTTTCCCACTTTAAAAAAAGAAGAAAAACATACTTAAGAGAAGAGTTGCATTTTGGGCACCTGCACACACATTTCTAGCACTATCTAGCTACAAATATGGCAACTTCTAGGGCAGTTTTACACAGCTCAGTTAGAGCAGAATAGGAAGTAAAAATTTGCACTCCATTTTTCACACACACGGAGGGAGAGACGTGTTGCATTCAGACAGCTTCTCTGTCTCATACAGAAGGACGTGACTTCACCCCCAACACACAACATATCTGAACTGGCAGCAATCTGCTAGTGACCCCTTTAATACTGTCATCTTCACGTACTTGGGGACACAAATGCCCAGGCTGAACTCCAGCATTACATTGTTCAGCCCTCAAATGGCAAAAATCCACCTAGAATTTAAAAATGACACATCGAAATAACACAGTAAGTAATGAATTTTGCAGTCCTTACTTAGCAAAACAATCTCCTCACATCACTTTTCCCAGAAAGTGAAGGCTGCAATATAATATACGGTGCTAAATTAAACCTTACACAAGCGTTACTGACATGTACAGATGTACACTGCTTCAAGTGCTTACTCATCGTATGTAATTCAAGCAAACGGCAAGTTATTGGGGGCCAAGGGCAAGCACTACAAGAGGATTTTTCAGCTATTCAGAGCTGTGAATTGAAAGTGATGCATTGTTAAATTGACTGCCTATACAAGAGGGCTGTGGTTATGGAACTTGATGGCAGTGAGCACTGCACTGAATATAAATGTCACTTTATTTATCATCCCTTATTATTTTTAGAATGTTCATTGCAAGGAAATATACTTAAGCAACTTTAATTCCATATTAGAAAGATCTCTATAAAAAAAAATAGTTGATTCCAGAACTTTTCAGAAAGAACATTTTCAGTTCCTACAGTTCCCACAGCTGGGAAAAAAAAAGCACCTCTTCAACGACAGTCTGTAACAGTCTTTGCTGTTATCAGGTCATTTTGGGATACTTCCATGCAGGTGTTTAACCGATTACAGCTTGCTTTCCTAATGGAAAAAACAGTGCACCAAACACCAAATAAAGTAAATTATCTTTACACACAGAAAGGAGGATAAATATTCTATAATGACTTTCTCTGATTGATTATTGCTTAGAAATGAGAAAAGGCTCCAAGCACCTTCAAAAGTGATCCGTTAAATGCTGGTGGCTGCATCACTGCCTCTTATTGCCACGTGCTCCAATTTGATCATCTCCTATCAAAGACCAAATGGCCAAAGTGCTGGTGGCACCCACTAGTTCAGCAACATCTGTCCCGATTCCCCAGATGAGATACTGCTCACCAAAACCAGGACTACTCAGTACAGGACCTGTTTTCTCAGTACACACACTCTTCCAGCTTGGTTCCCCCCCAAAATAGGGTCATACCCATGGAGCCTGCTAGGCCTAAGCTTGGGTGGTTCTTGACAGGATGTGACCATTAGCACCAAAATATTCCCATTAAACCACACAGATCTAGGATCCTCCCCTTCTTGTTTCTTAATTGTCACCATGACAATGTCAACACTTAAATCACCGGTACTGAACATATGCAAGATGTGACCCAGTTTGTATCCCTTGGAGTTGCTACCTAGACTGCTTTCAGATGCGCTACTGCATTTGGTTTATATTTCTTAGGTTTTCTTCTCAGCCATAAAGCTGAGAGGGGATGGCATTACTGCTGGGGGAAGACAGCCCTCGTGGCATAGAGAAGATGGCAACATAATGCCCGGTTCTTTGAGTAACAGGACAAAACTGCTTTAAAGGCTAGCTCCAAAGTCACTGTTCAAAGGGACTGACATCATGCCAAGAAGCAAGTGCTTGTTGCAATATCCCTCTGGCATCTCACCTGAGCAGGAGGAGTATGATTTATCGCAATAACTGTGGTCATCTGCATACAGAAAACACAGTTACAGCAGAGTTAAGCAAGGGGAAATATTCCTAATAATATAAGTCTAAACCTTTAATATTGTAACACTTTTACTGTTATGATACACTCATAGTGTTAATTTGGCCTAAGAGTAACTACTTCATAAGCACGGTGGTATTTTTAAGCAAAGCCTTTTTAGTTGTTTTAAAAGATGTTTATCACATTTTAAAGGTACATTTCTAACTACATTCTGGCAGAACCTTAGCTGGAAACACTACCACCATTATTTTGACAGCAAAAGCTGTGACAGTTTACATCAGCAAAGGTTATTTGCTGTCTGCTGATTATCATGATCCAATATCATTAAAAGAATACAGTCAGCAGAGATGACATCAAAAACTGGGGTGCAGAAATTGAGAATGAGCATATGAAATCTGTGGGTATACAGAACAGGACTGGGCTATTTCACTGGAAGAACTGTATGACTTCGAGGACTGAAGCAATACAAACAGGATGAAATCCAGAATTGCCTAGCTCAAATTCATGACGCTGGCAGCAAAAACGTATCACTATAAATTGGGCACTTGCCAGCTGCACGTGGAGGAGAAAACTCGAGATGTTTCAGTCAAATTTAGGGTTAGCATCAGCCCATACAGAGAGGCAGCTATGGTAAACAAGTATCATTCAGCAACACGTGGGGTATTTCCAGCAATGAGGGATGTGCTGGTCGTACATCACTGGAATACTGTGTAAAATTTAGGTCACCCCTTTCAAGGACAGACACAGCTGTGCTCCATATGGGGGAGATCCACAGCCACAGCCCCGTCACACGGCCCCCGAGCATGTGCCTGGGCTCCCATGTTTGTGTCTGGGAAATCCCATGCCACGCACCACATGAGCAGGAAACCCAGCCCGTCGGAAACGTGAACGACACAGATGGCCAGCGAGTGCACAATCGGCCTGACGCTCTCCGGTTGCACTGGGCACACCAAGATGGGTTGACTCCACAGTGCTTTGGCTGATACAGCGGAGAGGCTCCGGAGGTACCATACATAAACTTTTTGTTTGTCCTCTGGCTTTCAGGTAGGTCCAAGCTGCATTGCACAGCACTGATCAAATAACACAGCGCGTGTAGGGTACACCCAGCATGTCCCTGACATGCCACGCTCATTGTCCAGGTGTTCAGCTGTCAGGCTGCATCTGTGTTTGTGCGTGACTTCCAGACATCAACCAGACTGATGAGAATGATTGTGCTGAACCAGTGACCGTATGTTGTGCCAAGCACCGCTAATGCAAGGAAAAGAGGAGAGGCTAGAGCCATCTCTTGTTCTCCAATTAATCTCTTCATATATGATGCAGGAAAATGGACTTGACACGAAACAGGTGCAGAAGATGGCTTCTAGGAGGACCAGAGAGATAGAAAATCCATCTCATGAGAAGACACTGTGAGCACATCTGAATAAACAGGTGCAGACTGATGTGAGCCTCAGTTGGCCTCGTACTGGCCCAGAATCCATATAGACTGAATTAGCATGGTGCTAATGAGGTTTCCAGCACAACTCACCAGCTCAGGCTTAGCATTACACTGCCATGGTCCTATAGACACCAGGAGAGGGCAAATTTGCACCCGAGCTGACTCAGATCGTTAGCAGAGAGCCTGAATCTGCCTGCCCTCATCTGTGCCGATATGCCCCACAAATTTGGCTCATTAGCTCCAGTGGAGCGATGCCCAAGGGGACAGGACTGCCCTCTTCAACACACCGAGAAAAGGGAGGCAGGACAACTGCCTCAGCAAAGAGACGAGGTTGGTACAAGAACAAACAGGTATAAATCCGCCACAGATACGTTGAAGCGGAAGTATGAACCTGGAAGAGCGCTCGCAAGTAATGGGGGCAAAAATGTAACTCATTTTAAGGTGATGCTTGACGCGTCTGAACAGAGCTCTGTAACGCAGAGGTGTCCGAAACACTCATAGATTAGCTATAAGATCCCGCCCTGAAAATCTCCGTTAGCTGTGAACTGCAAACCGAAATCCAATTGAAATCAGGAATTTAATTAAAAACAGCTCTTCCGAGGCGGCTGCTGGCAGGCATTAGGCTGGTAAAAAGTGACAGCTGCTTCATTGGCAGCGCAATGTCAGCGACTGTAAAAGAGGCCAAGGAATAGGCACGGGCCACCACTGCCTGAGGACCACTCTGTTTGAAGAAGGTATTTGTAAGAAAGGCTTCAGAGCCTTTTATCTAGGCTTTCATCAGCTAAGATACTTTACTCCTACTTTAATTTATATTTTGCTGCTGTCTTCCCTTTTTTTTCTTTTTTCTTGGCTCAGTGGGAGCATAATGCCAATTAAAATTAGTTAAGAAAGAAAATGTCAGTTTTTCCAAATACAACGTAATTTTCTTAAAAAAATGTTCCCTCAGTACCTTGTAAATCCAAGGTTTGTCTGCAATAAATATGCATTTCAGAACTCTTTCCCTCTTTCCCCTTTCTACGAGCAGGCTTAGATCACTGATCCATTTTATTCGCACACACATTCTCCGCTTTGTATATGACTCCCATCGGAAAAAGGGGGTGTGAACACCTTTTCTAAAAAAAAATAAAAAAATTTCTTGTCTTAAGAAATTCCGACCTGGTTTCAGGTAAGAACTAGTAGAAAGGGATTAGTGCTCTCACAAAATCAATTTTATTAAAATGTCAGAAATAAAAGTACAGTTAGACTCCAGGAAGCGGGTTTGCACATATGTTAATATTCAGAGGCAATTTGTGGCCTTTAAATTAAGTTTCACAGAGGATGGTGAACTGCTCCAGGTATCCACAATAATTCACGCATTGAGAAGAGTGAATTGGAACCCAAAATTTAATATCTAAGTTTAAAGTAACCATTTAATCTTGGGTTGGTTTTTTTCTGCCGGAGCTTCAGGTGGAAATGGTGGGCACTATGAAATGATGAGCTGCATCGCATAGCGATGCTTGTCACAGTTTTTCCCTGTGAAGAGACTGTATTGCTTAGTCTAAGAATAACTTTAAAATTCACAGAAAGTAAGAACTGTTGAGCAGCTAAAAATAAAGTGTCACAGGAGGACGCGCTGTTAGGCATAAACATTGAGACCCTTCAAATCAACTTGAGCTGTTGAGCTAACCTAAACATTTTGGGTCAGATCCTGATCCCAGAGAATTCAAAGTGGTTTGTGGTGAGAA
Organism: Psophia crepitans; assembly: GCA_013399095.1. Lineage (NCBI taxonomy): Eukaryota > Metazoa > Chordata > Aves > Gruiformes > Psophiidae > Psophia > Psophia crepitans. The sequence continues at coordinate 533,348 of VWZZ01007160.1, forward strand.
CTAATGCTTCTCCTTTTATTTCTGTTTTCCCGCTAATGAGTATCAGATACAACATTGCAAGACTGCTCTGTAAACAAAGTGCAAAATTAATCATTTTCAGAGGAACATTTTATTCACAGTAGACTGTGTAGGGAAGGAATTAAGCCTAAGTAAATAAACAATTGAAGGTAAATCAGAATACACAGAGAAAGCGAAAAGATCATCAGAAGATGTCGGATAAAAAAATTACTGGATATATGATGAAAGCAAAATATATTGCTTATGAGGAAAATTCAACGATTGAGTAAAATGCTGAGTAATTTCATCTGAGCATTAAATTATCTGCAGTTTCCTGCATGAAAGGAAAAAAATAGAAGAGAAATTCAGGCCCTTGTTACGCCAAAGATTTTTGATTCGTCCAAGAGCAGAGAAGCTAGCAGGTTTACACAATTTTATGTCAATTAAAATATTCCATATAAACAATGCATACTTGTCCAAACTAACTGACTTCCACTTCCAATTCTTTCTGGGCAAAGTTTGAGAAAGAAATACTGCACTGCAATATAAAAGAAGTAAATTGCATCTATTTTGGAACAGGTGAAGAATTTCATGCAGTTCAGATTTGTCAAAGTCTTTCTATCTGGCTGCAGAAGCCTATTATTAGGATGTGTCAAACCTGTCCAGAAACATCTTTCTACTATTGATAAACAAGGCACGCATTAAATTAGGAGATTAAGATGTGTATCCCTTCCAGTTCTTATGTATGTTTAGTCATTAATCCAAAACAACATTGCCAAACCCAGACCACAGAAAATGTAAAAATAAATACCAGAGGTCTGGGAAGAGAAATCCTGAGGTCACAAAGAGAAGGTAACTTCAAGGGAGTATCCTGGCAATTAAGACTTATAAATCATCATGGGCTGAAAGAAACAAATTTCAGCAACTGCATAATGCCATTTTACAAGGCTAAAAATAATAAGAGTCATGGGGCAAATGCCAGGAAAAAAAATCACTGGAAAACTTCAAACATCTATGTTCAAAGAAAAGGCTTGAAGCAAGCGAGTGATTTGACGAGAGCCTAAGTGCACGGCGGTGGTGCCTTCTAGCCTCCTGCCTGACATGCCATGTGCTTTGAACAGGTCTGTCATGCTTAAAGCGATTATTGACACCACAGCAGACTACGTTATGTGTGTAATATACATTTTAGTGATGTTGGGGATAAAAGGTCAGTAGATTAATCATCTCTGTTCTATATTCGAAAGTGGGCTGATACTCCTGCCTTTCTGGGCAAACTCCTCCATTCTTGCTAAAGTATTTGTTCCTCCACTCTGCAGCTTATTCAAAACCGTTAAACCACTGCTGGGTAAACCCATTACATCGTAGAAAATGAGGGTCACCCTGAAGAAGATTATCCTAGACGTGATCCCTAAAGATTTTTCTTGAATAAATGTTTTTTAAATGCCATTTTTCCTTCCTTCCCCTCTGAGTCTGCTACAGATTGAAAATTCAAATGTGTATGTCAGTTCAGGCAGGGCACATGCAGCCGCCTGAAAACCCAAGAATTATTAAATGATATTATTTTAGAATCCTTTCTGTTTGACTGTATTTTCTAAGGAAAGTGAGATGACGGAAATCACACCCTTTTGTCTGTTATCACCAGGAAAAATCCTGATCACAAGGAAGGTGCTGGAAGTTTTGCCACTGATCACTCGTGGCTTTCCCCACACAAACCTCGGGGCTCTGGGAATCAGCCTGCAACAAAGACTGCCAGGCAGCCGTGAGACTTCCCCAGGGCAAGGGAGCTCAGAGGAGTGGTGTTTCCCATACCCCAACAAACCCTTGAGTCTGTCAGCTCAAAAGCCTCCTCCTAACATTTTGAGAAGATACCCTTGCTGTGCTGCCAGTTTAAAGATGAAAAACTGACCTCAGTTATCAGCCCTGCTATTCTCATCTTTCTACATGACATCAGTGTATTGAAATTAGCTGTCATATGCTGAAACATACTCTGTTATAAAATACCGCATGTGGTGAATTTTGTTGCAATCTTCTTAGGAGAGATTTAGATTCAACCAAATTGGATCTCCTCATCTTCCTCTGCAATACACCTGAAACCAGGATTAACAAAGACAATGGCAGAAGTATTTTCTCTTTCTGCCAAGAACTTCATCTGTATTCAATGTGTATAAAGTTGACGCTTAAGTATAAATCTATGGGGTTCCACTTCTGGACTAGACTGTTGTCTTTGCTGCAGAGCAAACCATTCAGATGACTATAATTATACTGTACTGCCAGGGGGTCCAGCCCGAGCTCGTGAGCCACAGCAGCTTTTGAGCATTTTGCTTGATGGGTAGCAGAGATGTGCTTGGCATGGGGGTTTCTGCATAATCTGATTTCCTATTGCTGGGGGAAGTGTGTTAGCAGCTGCTGCTGAAGTTGACATTGCTGGCTCACCCGAAAAGCCAGCTGTGCACCCCGTTGGGCTCCATCCCCCAGCAGGACCTTGTGACAGCCACTGTCATCTCCTGTTCATCTACACTCCTCCACTACACAAAAGGGTAAGACTACGTACATTTTCCTTGCAGTAAAGCTTGTTCAGGAAATTTCTGCTCTTAACACATTCTCACTATCCAGGGGCAGTCTGATAATAGCGTTAAGGCTGTCTGATGGGATGGTCCTGTTACCCCTGCCTTGGCTCCATGCTGCGGCCATTTCTCTTGTGCCTTCTCTGCATCACATGTGTGATTGTTTCCTTTCGTCACGAGAACTTTCGTTAGGGAAATTACTCATTTTTCCAGAGCCAAGCTTTTCTGCCCCCTTAGTTCCCAGACCGGGTCACCGCAGGTCACTGCAGGTTCACACAAGACACAGTGCAAGCAGAAGTGAGAAAGGAGTTACAGAGTGGAAAGCTGCACCTTTTGATACTCATCAAGTTGCACCATAAATTGTGCTATTGCACGCTATTTTAGGGGTCCTAAAGCAAACCCAGTCACCAGACTCATCTGGGTTTACAAACAGAATTCCTGAATCCAGAACCTTTCAGTTACCTAGTTTCTACGCCTGACAGCCTGCTAGCACAAGAGGGGCACTAGCGGGCAGCAGTGTGGAGGCAGGTGCAGAAACCTATTAACACATCAGGAGAACTGTACACTTGGTCACGCTGCAAAGCTTTGGTAGGTGGCTCACAGACTCAAGAAAATGTTGGTTTCCGCTTACCCAGGGTGAGACCTGAGTGTTGCACTCACAGACCTCTAGCTGTGGTATCAGTCCTCCCTCCAAATTAAACAATTCCTTCCCAGTTCAACACAGAGTCAGCAAGAAGTGGAGGGGAAAAAAAAAATTAACAAGCTTCAGCGCAGGGAATCTCTTTGTCATATACGACACACTTGTGATGTATTCAAAGGTGAGAATGCCAGGGTGGGGTAGGAGAGCCAAAGTCCGTGGCTCCACTAGTGATTTTATAGACCAATCTGCAGCATGGCACTTTTTTTTCCTTTCCATTCTCAAAGCTACTCAAAGCATTGGGGAGCTGCTTGACTTTGCATGGTTCTTTCTGAGTCATATATATATTAAAACACCCACCAAACAAACCAGCAAACCCAAATAAACAGGAGGGAAGAAAAGAAAAACGAGTGTCATCTAAGAGCGGTGAAAGATTAAGAGGGGTATAGGTCCAGAGACAGCCAGACCCAAACACAGACTCCAGCTTATGGTAACTTTTTTCCAGACGTGTTACTAAGAGCAAACAACTGCAAATGGAGTTTATCCAGCTCCAATTTCGGCAATATAACATTTACTCACTTCTTACAGATACCAGACAGGTGAGTGATTTACCACTGCACTACTGCACCTCTCTGTAGTCACTGGGCAGCCGCTCACATGAGAAGAAATTGTCCAGCTCTTTTTTCAGGGCCAGATCCAAACTCCAGCAAAGACTTTTTCATTTCCTTCACAGAAAGTTCTGTTCTAACACATTAATGACATGTAGCTTAGATGACATGAGAGGTGGAACTCTTCCAAAATACATTTTGTTTCCTGTCAGAAAGTATTGCGTGCCTTTGCACAGGAAATTATAAAATAGAAAATAAACATGTAAATATACCATTTCAACACATCCTCTACATCAAAGCAGACCTGATGTTTTTAATTTCAGCTTTTTGAGGTTTCGTTTTTATAAGTTGCTGAATTTATTTTGTAGCTCCTGTTTGTGAAAAGAACTTTAAGAGAGTTATAAATCACATTTATCAAATGAAGAAAAACTACAACTATAAAGTTCTCAGAAAGGGAAATAATTTGTGCACGCATGCAGACACACACACACTAACATATATATTTAAGTTAGTGGCTGCTGAACCACAGACCACATGCAGAAGAGTAAAAACCACCCATAACCAGATGTGCCACTGTAAATCCCGTATTTCAGGATATATTCGATGAACTTCTTAGTGCACGGGAAGACCTAAGTTCCCACACTATTTGTAGCAGCAGTATGGATTCCTAGAAAGACCGACTACCTGCACGTACCTAAAAATAATCCAAGACCTGACTGGGAGGTACAGCCCTTGTGAAGTAGAGAGAGGGCTTACCGGAGTGAAAACACATGACTTTGAAAACCATCCAGCATGAGACAGAAGTGAGAACAGCAGCAACACGTCACTTCAAGCCTCCCGAGAACCAAAGGGCTGCAGAAGGAATTCCACCCTTTCCCACGGAGTTTTGTATAAATACACATGAGCGCCGTACTTGGACGGAATGCGTCGGTGCGTGGCTTGTAGAGCCACGCAGAGCCACTGTTTCACTATGAAACAGCGGCCTCGGGTTATACTTGAATTTTCCTGTGGCAGGAAAGTATAGTAGTGGGCTGCTGGAGCAAAATGCTTCAGTCCTTTGCTTATCCACAGCTGAATAGGAAGCCCCAATACAAAAGTCTCCTTCAAGCTATAAAAATAAAGCAAAGCTGGTTCCAAGGAATGGAGAAAAAGTAATTTCCAAAGTCCCTATCCAGCTCTGAATACACTATATAAGCCCAAATACTTTTTTTACCTCGGAATATCTCTACTGATCTAGTAGAGCAAAGTTTGTTGATATTCAGGGTTGCAAACCCATCTGTTTACTCAGGCTTTCGTCTGTCAGCATAGTTTGAAGAGGTCGCTTTGAGAGATCAATTTTTTTTCCTGGGGGTTTCTTCAGAGCTACCACAATTTGTTATTGCGTCTGTTTAGAGGCTTTAATTTGTGGTTTTCAAGATTGCATAACTGCACAGAGAGGTGGTGAGAGGCCCACATGAAGAGTTCAAAATAAGTTTGACAATATAGTAAATATCTACTCAGTAATCTTCCCTGGACTGAGCACCACAGAATGCCAAAAAAGTTATTAATCAGGCTAGTGTATGAACATGGCTCTTTGAGGACTGGAGCATACATTTCCACTCAGATGCTAAAACGCTGGTTTCCCTTCACTTGCTGTTGACACCAACTAAAGATGATGCACCAGGGGGCTGCAAACCAGGCGCCTGATTAGATTGCTCTAAAACAGCCTATTCAGAACCAGATAAAGAAAAAATAAAATGAGACTTTAATTTTGCCTTTTATTCAGACTTCTCGTAATAAGTTCAATAAAAATGAAGTAAGCCGCCTAGACTCCCATGAGAAGGTTCAGCATTAATTTTTCCATTTTGCAGACGTTAGACAGGAGGCACAGAGACACGCAGAGTCACATTTGGAGAAGCGCGGGCTCGCACCCAGGGGGAGCTGCCGGTCCTCAGGGTCTCTGGGAACCTGCAGCCAGAGACCTGGGGCGCCCAGGACCCATACGCGCATTGAACGCTTGGGTGGCATGTCCCTCAAGGCAGCGCAGCAGGCACCTGGGTGAGCGGCAGCTGTGTGCACGAGTCGCATTTGCATAGCAGAGGGCAGTGTTCAGCACTTTGGACAACTTATGTCGCTTTCCGAAGAAGCCGGTGAGGAAATGATGCGCACGCTGCAGGCTGGGAACCTGGCATCAAGTGGCAAGGCTGTGTGCAGAGCTGGCGTGTTTTGTCTAGGTCTGTGCACCAAACTAGGTTTAAGCCCTGTAACTGTAGGACCAGTCTCCCTCCATCTAGTCCAGCAAGAAGGAATTTACAGGCCATAAATTCCTCCTGACCGGCTGAAGACTGCGAGTGGCCAGCCTATGCTCAGCTCCACACACTGCGAGCACTTTGTTAGCGATACACAACCCACCCAACCCAAAACGAGCCCTTGCACGTCCACTCCGTGGCCAGTACATAGGTCTGCGTGACCACGGCCAGGAGGTGACACTTCAGCCACCTACTTAAGGACTTTGCTAGACCTGCTCGCGTGAGAAGGTTGTGTTTATACTTCACAACAGAAAAAAGGTATCGCTGGCTCCTCTTGGGTCACCACAGCACCTGCCCTGACTTACGGCAGGACCCCCAGTGACCAGGGGGACGTCGCGGCGGCAGTGCTCTCCTGCTGCCTCCGCTGCCCCCGCCACCTCCCCACTGTGGCAGCCCCCGCAGCTCCGTCAAGGCTGAGCTGGCAGGAGAAGCCCGGGCGATGCATGCCCCATGGGCACGGGGTGTGTCCCCGGGACGAGACGAGAGGAGATGATCTTCCCCGAGGATGCAGGAGCCGGTCTGACCAAGCTGGCGTCGAACGCGGTCGAAGGCCGCCTCCGCCGCGCGGCCGGGCCCCGCCTTCACACTCCGGCGCACACCCGCAGCCCCAGCGCCAGCCCGCCCCACGCAGCCTCCTGCCGCCCCGGGGCGCCCCGCGGTGACCCTCAT
>VWZZ01007160.1:545637-604177 GCA_013399095.1 Psophia crepitans
CTTCGGGCTTCCCGATCCGTCCGTCCGTGCAACCTGCTCTGCCGCGCCCTAAAACCCTTCAGCATTTCACCTTTCCGCCGCCCCCACGAGCGGACGTCGAGCCGGCCTCCCGGGGCACGGGGCTCAGGGCCGCACCGGTGCCGCCCGGCTCGGGCACCTCCTGGTGATGCTGGGGCGGCGTGGCGAGAGCCCGAGGTGGGCTGGCTTCCCCCGGCCGCGCGTCGGGCGCTGAGCGCAGAGCCCTCGACGGAGTCCCGGTCCGGAGGGGGAACTCCCGCGGCAGCCCCAGCAGGGCCGGCTGCGGCGGGACATCACCCCGCTCCTCCCGGAGTGGGCCGCCCCCGCCCGGGCACAGTAAAGGTGTCGGTGCCAGAGCCGCTTCCAGCCACCCTCCGTGCCCGGTGCGCGGCCGCACCGGTCTCGGCTCCCTCCCCGCCACCCCACGCGGGACGAACGAGCCCTCTTCCCCGGGCCCAGGCTCCCAAGCCTGAGGACGGCGACGCCCCGTTCCCTTTGAACGTTGTTCGCGACACGGAAGGAGCGAAAGTCCTGTTGGCACATCCAGAAGGAGGGGAGAGGAGGCGAGGCGGGTGATTACACGGCGTTGCGGAGCCCAGGTGACGGTGCTGCTCCTCCGCCGGACCCGGGCGCAGAGCGGCTGCCGGGGCAGCTCTCCGCCACCGCCCCGCTGCCCCCCGGCCCCCCGCAGTGCCCTTCCCAGCCCCCCGGGTCGTGCCGTGGGAAACCAAAGGTGGAGGAGCTCTTGCAAACTCGCGCAGCGGGTCTTCTCCCAGGAGGCCGCCGCAAAGGGCTTTCTCACGCAGCCTTAGGGGAAGGGCGGCCGGCGCCCCCCGTGCCGCCCCGCTGCCCGCAGCCGCCGGGCAGGGCCGGTACCTCCCCGGGCCTCCCCGAGCGCAGGCGGCAGAGGAGCCGGGTCGGCTGGTAGCGCTAAGCTCGGCTCCCAGGGGCATGCGAAGGCCGAAGCTGCCGCCCGGCGCACCGGCACCCACCCGGCCCTCGACTGTGCGGCTCCGCGCCCATCCTCAAAGCCGACATGGGGTTAGGCGAGGTCGCACGGGCTACGAGGGCAGGAGGCTCTATCTACTTTGTGGGTTTTTTTCCCCACGTCTCGGCTTTCCTTGCTTGACAATAAAGCCCTTCTTTGCTTTCTCACCTCGTTATCCCTTTTTTCTCTCCGCTTTTGGCATGCTTTTGTCGTAACCCGAAGTTACGGGCAACCCCCGGGCACGTCCCCCCCCAGGCCCGGCCCCGCGACGTTTGCCGGTCATACGGACAGAAATTATCTCTGTCCTCACTTGGGCTTTAATAGTTACAGAAACAGCCTCATCTTTGCCTTCTGCTACTAGCAGATTTTGGTCAAAGGCTATCGGAGGTCAGGATACTTTTTTTTTTCCCTAAATAACTCAGTTTTCTAAAGCTACATTCCTCCTTTAAACCGAACACAGAGCTCGTATTTATCTCTTTCTCTTTAATCAGCAGCAGAAGAAAAAATTGGTGTGAATGCCCGGAATCCCTGAAAGAGATCACGCTTTCCCTTTGCACAAATCAAAGTTATCTGCGTCTATTATATCCTCCTCTTAAAATGAATCATTAGCCTCCATCCCACTGAGCTTTCTTGGGGATACTTGTTTAGCACAGACGAGGACAATATGCTGTACATCTGAAGAGCCCAGGGTGTCAGGAGCCTCTCCGGCTGACAGAGCATTGAGAAACGTCCCATCTTTAAAACGCATTTCTACTGCCTTTCCACCTCCCTAGCGCATGCCAAACAGAAGTCAGGGAGCAGCGAAGAGATTTATCAGAGAGAGATCTGAGTGGTGATTACAAGTTCTGTCAATAATTAATTGAATTATATCCTCAGCATAATTACATACAGTCCTCTAGCCGGGAGGGGAAAAGGAAGAAGGAAGCTGTGGTGTGGTCGGAGGGGGATCTCAGGACATGGTTCCAGGCGTTAAAAATGTGATGTAACGTTGCAGTCTGGTGTATTCTGAGGTACAAATGAGGAAACACAAACGAAACCAACTATTAAAACACTATTTGCTTTACAGCAGGGAGACAGCAAAAGCACTCGCTTTCATCAGCTGTTTTCGTTAGGAGTTTCTGCTGGGGATTTAAAGGTGTTTGATGATGAACACACCAGAGGTCTTACTCATTTGATCTATAAGCTTTATGTTGTAGGTTTTGCATGGGTCATCACACATTAACTGAATAAATTTGATGTTTCTGATATTTGAAATAAAAATTAAAATGAGTCCTGAAATTAAAATCAGTCCAGCAAAGCATTCTGTATTCAACACAAATCTAGAAATGACACATTCAAAGAACCTTGAGAGCAAGTTCTTACTTTGACACTAATTTTTCTGTACTTCTTCCAGTCATAAGGGAGATCATCATATCATTGTTAATTTATTATTTACTAAGAGCTGTTAGAGTGCTCTTTTGGTACACAAATGCAAGAAAACAAAGGGCTTGATTCAGTTCTCACAGAAGTTTCGCACTGGTGTAACTTCAATGACACGGGTGTAGTCACTTCAGAACCACCTGGGTGTAATTATGATCAAAATCTGGGCTATTGCACTTCCTTTGCTTTTCTAATGGCTCAAACCCTCTATTTTTCTACAGCATGCTGCGGAAGACAGACAGCTGTTTGAATACAGAGCTCAAAAATCATTCTCAAGTTCCTCCTTGCTAACACTGCCAGTGTCCTAAATCCTGCCAGAATTCAGTCGTGTCATCACTTTTCCTCACTGTTCTGCACCCTCCCTACAGCCCAAGAGCCATAAACCCCATCGAGACATGCTCCCTTCCACTTCTTAAGGCACATGCTCTCAGTGCCTTGAGCTTCAGATCAGGTAGCTTTTCAGTTTAAACACTTTAGGCATCCAGCTGCCAAAAGGAATTTGACACCTGCTTCCCTCTTTGCAAATTTCTCCTTTCAGACAAATTCTTGATGATGCCTCTTGAAAAGAGATTCATTTATGACCTCCGCTTAATTGACTACTCCATGTATTTCTCATCTTCTTGGCCTTCCACCTGCTTCTTCAGAGATTTTGGAAGTGGTTTACAGTGGTAAATGCACTAACAATCAACGGCCAAAAACATCCTCGCTACAACAGTAAGCACTATTCAACCCTTCCTGTGTGAAAATACATTACCAGACAAAGTTAAAACCCTTCAACTAATGTGTTTTCTATAAGAAGCCTTCCAAGGGTATAAGGCTTATGCTCACTAAAGTGAGAGTCCCACAGTCTGGTCCATGGAGTTCCTGTGCCCACTGAACATAGATCAGGCCTATCTGATGTTTCCTCTACCTCTCCCAAACCAGTAGCTCCTTCTTGACTTTGCTCATGGAAGCATTTGTTTCAATTTCCTTTTAAATAATAAATATCCTCCATCTCGAAAGGACCTTTAGGACATGGCCAGATGGGGTAAGGCAGTTTAACCTCCTACACATCGCTCCCCCAGTGCCCAGAACTACCCTGGCACAGACGGTCCCTGAATGTCTGACAAAGACAACGTCTAAGAGCAGCGATTCTTACTGGAGACATGCAAGGATGAATTGGCACACGGCCTCTAGCAGAAGCGGATCCCATTATCCGGTAGTGGGCACTATAATAAATAATAAACAAATTTTACTGAAACCCCTAGCAATGAGGGTAAGGACCATGGCAAAGCTTTCGTCTCTCCTGCCCATCTTCCTGCTCTCACCTTCTTCGGCTTACAAAGCAACTAGTGCTTGAGCAGTTAGCATTCAACTGGACTTTCACCTCCATTCCAAGGCACCCCAGGTGGGATTTTAAGGTCATATTTCTGTCTCCTCAGTGGGTCTTGCTTTTCTTGCCTGAAGACTCAGTCAGGATGTACTTTTCTCGCAGTAGCCAAAATTCAGTACACTTATTTAATCACTCCAGGTTATCAGGTGCAATTCCTCAAATGATGTGCCACACTGCAGAATTTAAACGAGGTCTCACAGCAAAGAACTTCACTTCAAGTATCTTAAACTTGAAAAAAAATTGTGTTGAAACATCTTTCAGAGCTTTCTCAGAGCTTATATAACTTCATAAGCATAATTATGCCAAAGATGTAGTTAGTGCCAAAGACCTGATAGTGGAAATAATTTCTAAGAATAAGAATCATTACATAACCTAAGGATAAATTTTAAAACATATGTTTATGAAAAATGATATTTTATTAAGCGATAAATAACATTTAAAGGTACATGTTATGACTTTTTAAAATTGTTATAAGGGAGGTGATTCATAAAAACTATGGGACTGGACTGAAGAAATTTTGGAAGTTGCACAATCCAACACAAGAAAGAAATTTTTTTTTTAGCTATTTGATCACTTACCATTTGTGATGAAGGGCAACCAGGAAAGAATAGAACACAAGGCTGCTGTCAACTGGATTTGCAGCACATGGACTTAGAGAACATACTGTGCTACTAGCACACAGACACATGCATACAATTGCAAACAGAGATCAAAATTAGTCCAAAGTGGTTTTGGAATATTGGAAAGGGAGGGGCAGGGAGTTGTGCATTTTATAGAATGAAATATTTATTTTAATAAGTGATAATTATACAAAAATTTAAGCAAATTACCAAGTTCATTTCAATTTCTTCTCACTCTACGTGGAACACATCCATTGCACGTATGTGAATAATGAACAGTTCTGGGGAAATGGAAAATATTAGAAGGAATTCAGTTGTCTCATTTCCTCTATTTCATCTTTTTCTTTTAATTTTAACTGTATATTGCCTTCTCCAGAATGCATACCACTGGAATGATTAAGTTGAGCTCTAGTTTTTTTGACATTCATGCACATCTATAGAATTTTTAGGTAGTTTTTAGCTGGTTGGTGTATTTCTGATACTACATAATCTACCACACCAACAAAGTAAGTAAATAGTTCTATCTACCTGATTAGTGCAAAGGTGTGCTAAGCAAAAGCAAGAAAAGAATCTGTAATACATGGACCTGTAATACATGTAATACATGGTGACCAGCAACAGAACCCGTGGGAATGGCATGAAGCTGCAACAGGGGAGGTTTAGGTTGGAGATCAGGAAAAGGTTCTTCACCCAGAGGGTGGTGGGGCACTGGAACAGGCTCCCCAGGGCAGTGGTCACAGCACCGAGCTTGGCTGAGTTCAAGAAGTGTCTGGACAATGCTCTCAGTCATCTGCTCTGATTGGGCTGGTCCTGTGTGGGGCCAGGAGTTGGATTTGATGATCCTTATGGGCCCCTTCCAACTCAGGATATTCTGTGATTCTATGACTCATTCCCCAAAACTGACCCGCACGGCCTTTCCTGTTCCCACCAGACTTCCCCTTGATTCACTCAGCTGAAATAATTTCCAGAAATCAGCTACTGGGAGGCATAGAATGGAAGAAAAAAAAGAGCAGATCAAGGAAGAAACGTCATTGATTTTACTGACTGAACTTTAAAGTCTTCAGCCGCATTCTCATGAGCACAAAGAGCAGTTTGGGCAAAATCAGGAGTCATTTACCAGTAGAATTGAACTGTACTATAGAAATACATCTGTGTTTCCTAAAGTTGGACAAGAAGCTATCCAGAGGGATGCGTATTGGCACTTCCTGCAGACACTGCTGGAAGCTGGAAAGATCTCCTTTGCCTTTTACCATATTCTGTGTTACTATGAACCCTCTTTGGAATCTTTCGGTTTGTTAATAAATCGAATCCTTAGAAAAGGAACTTTTCAAAAAGGAAAATCAGTCTTTATTTTATCTTTCCAGTTATTGAACGCACCCACTGACTCACAATTCATTTCCAGATCTGTCAGGCTCCTCTTGCTCAGCACAGTGAGACAGTGCTTCATGGGCCAGGGGATGGGGAAGAAGCCGTCGAGCACACAGGGTCTCTGAGGCAGACTGCAGCACTGCATTGCAAACGAGACGAGGCCCAAACTGTGGGATGATGAAAAGAGGAGCCGGTTGGCTATTTCTCATGCGCAGCACTGACAGCTGACAGACATGCCCAGCTAAATATTGTCTGTGAAACCTGGTACTGTTGTTAACGCCAGGTAAGCAATCAGGGCATTCATTGTAATTCCCGTGTCATTCATTTTTAGACAATGGATATGTCATCCTTGTAAAATGGAATTTGGGGTTTTTTTTGAAAAGAAATCTACGCTTAAGCCATACTTTTGAGCAAGTCAAAAGACACCCAAGGGTATGATTGCCTTGTATGCTGCTCTTCTTAATAAGGCCAAGGAAAAGCATCACCAGATGGGATTATAATCAACTGCTGCTTTAATGCAGACAATCGAAGAAGACTCCTTGCTGATGGTTGTAAATTCATCATTAAGGATACCACTCAGAGTCATTTGGCATGACATTTTTCATGCACAGAACAGAAAAGTGCAGTATTAGTTCCTGAGTGATTGGATGAGTCGTACATCCAGTAATGGGCATGTCAGAAAATGTTTCACAGCTTTAACTTATCTCCTACACAAACCAAGAAGATGCAGATTGTCTTGCTGCTGTTTACTCAATTTTTGGTGCATTTTTTCACTGTGTCCAAGATCCTGTTTATTTGAGGATCTACTATCATCATGCATTGTAGATTTTACTGCTGACTCTGAGATCATAACAGTCTGGCTGTGTTCACATATTATGAAATCTACAGCATGACAAGCAAAAGAGAGAAAATTAGTTGCACTAATTGTATAACAGATAAACATTTCTCAGTTCACTGGTTTGGGAAATGAGGCAATTGGTAGATCATAAGCCCAGGAAATCTGGACAAGTTTTTGATCGAATGTTTTATGTACCCAAATTGCCAGTTCAACCTGGCTAAAACCCATGTGTCATCCACCTGAAAATTGCAACATTATTCCAACAAGACTTCATTAAAACATAAAAACATTAATAGTAAAAACTCAATAAACTATTATTTTCATAATAGACCACTTTTTTCATTTAAGGTGTTTCATTTCTAAATGTAACTAAATTTAACTTTCCAGAAGAAATACATAAAACAAAAAAAAAACAAAAAAAAAAGAAGAAAAGTTTCATTTTCCATTTTGGCCAACTCAAAAAGCTATGTTTTCCTGTTATACAAGTCAAATAACATATACATCATTCAGATTCCTTGCTCTGTAGTCTTTCTTCCTATTCATGAATTGTTCGTGAACTGGTTATGATCTGTTAATCTATTCTTTATCCACACACTTCATCGATCAAATTACGTGAACAAATTTCAGCCAAGAATATATCAACTGATTGTTCACTTAGGGAATTTATTTAACTGATATGACTATCACTTATACAAACAGTGTCATATTTGTTCCCCTGCTGGAGACATGATTTATTTTTTTTTCAGAGAGCAAGTACCAAATAGCAAGTCGTGACATTTGTCAGATGTGAATTTTCAGTGACTAATCATTAAATGTTTAAAAGGAATACAAAGTTTCTATCCAGACAGCAGCATTATTAATCTTTAAGCCAACAATACATTTTCAGTGCTCTGAACCAACATATTTTATTTAAACATGTGCACAAACTATAGATTTAGTTTATAGGAGAGTCTAGACAATAAGAATGCTCTTAAAAAGAGAGAAAAAAAAAGCACCTAGATTTCAGTATTTAGGCTTCCAGTATAAAAATATCATTTTCCCCTGTAAGTAACAGTGAGAATTGAATCATACGTCAGCTGTCAGATAGTTAGGACACTCTTAAAGGAGGAGGTTCTGGTACAAGCCCAGCCTGTGTTCATGGATCTGAACCTGGAGTTTCCACATCCGTGCCAATGTTATAGCCTGCAAAATACACAAAGTTTCCTTGGAACTTTAGGGGAATAGGTGCACTTGTGGGGGATGGTGGGAGAAAGACTGCTCACTTTTCTAGCAAAGGTACTTACTTAGGGCATAAAACAGGTGTGTTAAAATATCAAGCAAAAAATCGAGTGCATGCTGTAACTGTGAGGCTACTATTTAATTCCAGATTTTATCATTCTTTATTTTGCTCAGACCAGAATGTCTATTCTGACTTGAGAAACCTTCCCAATGAAAATTTGCTTTTAGCCAATACATTCCCTCATAAAATAGCTGAATTTACCAGAAATTTACCCATCTCCCCCTGATTCCCCCCCCACCCCCCAAAAAAAAAAAAGTTTAATTCACAAGTTTGAGGCCAGCTGTAGGATGGACTTTCGGAGTCGCCTGTAACTGCTTTCATTGTCTGATTGGTCAACATGTTTACATGTCTTCCCCTGCTGTGCATATGACCAAGTATTGTGTAGGCAGGAATGCTGGCCAATAAAATCTCAAAAAGCAGTGAAACATTCCCACCAGTGCAAGCAACAGTTCTCAGTATAAATAATTGTCTTGTCATCTCTCCCCAGGCTCATTCTCTTTCCTTTCTTTCTCTCTCGCCTGCATTTCCTCAGAGATGTTCTTTCTCCGTCAACATATCCTCGTGTTACTTCTCTGCAGCTCTGCTGCCCTCCATTCTAAAATCTGGCATTACAGTGAAACTTCCAAGAATTCCATTCTCTGAAGCATTATGAGTCACACTGTAGTCTTCAGCAATATTTTTAAAACACCAATGTTTTTTTAATCACTCTTGAGACCCACAGAAGAAAGTAAGGATATTATCTTGCTAACTTACAGTCGTGGTTGTTTTTTCTATTGCCACCCACACTCTCTCATCTTTCTCCAGATACTCTGCTCCAGTCTCTCAATAGTGCAGGCATATGGTATTCAAGCATGCCAGAGTCTGACTTCAAGTTTTAGTCATTTTTCTTCCTGTAAAAAGGATGGAGGGACATTAAGCCTACAACCATTTGAGAGCTTTCTTTATGTAAGAGTTTTATTAGGGTCTATACTTCAACAAATAAATTATATGCTCTACTATAAAACTAACAGAGGAACACCAGGTCTGAGCCGTAATTCATCATATCTGAATACCAGCAATGCCGTGTGTCTGGTGTGTCAGAGGCAGCACAGAATTCAATGGTGCAACAGTGAACACAGGAAGGGGAGAATTCCTGCCTCCTCTTCGCAGGGATTTCCAAAACAGCCATTTAACAGAGGAGCTGATTATCTTTAGGAGCTGTAGTGATAAATACTGCCTCTGATATTAAACAATATACATTTTTAGTCTATGATTTGAAGACCTTTCCATTTTAACAAGAAAAAAAGAAACATTACTAAGCTATGGCAAAGTTATCAGTTCATTTTCATTGCACGTTTCAATGTTTTCTTCTTTTTTCTTGTGGATGAGGGATGAGGCAGCTTGTATTACAAAAGAGTTATTTGCAGCTTAGAAGAGAAGTTCCACAAATTGCTGTTATCTGCCCTGCAGATTCTCATGTGACACACTGAATAAATATACCTCAAGGTAAGCACATAACACCAGACAATGGGTGTTCAATAACAAAGATCTCCAAAGACAACAGTTATCTGAGCTTCTGTAGAGATCACCTTCTTGCATGAAGCATTTGAAGATGACTGCCTGCCCCATGATCGCCTTTAGAAAAAGTTGCCAGAAAATAAGAGGATGAAGAGACCTAGATTTCAAATTACCAGCTGATCATATGAAGAAAGTACATTCTTAGGTCTCAAAAGTTACTGAAAAATGGTCAGTGAGCTTGCCTGTGCAAGAGATGGTTGAGAGAACTGTGAAAATAAACACATCATTGAGAAGTGGAGGTAGGATGAGTGAGATTTGCTTAAGAAAAGGCGAGAACAGTGTTAAGCGAAACAGAAAAGAATCCATATTAAATAGTAGCATTAATGCAGTAAGCCAGGAAACTACAAGTGATCAAGACTCCTCAAGAATCAGTTAGATGAGGGATTTTATACACACACATGCATACAGTTATTTGTTTACACAAAATAAAGCACAATCATACTGAAACAGCTCATTTTACATCCATAGGGCTTCTCTGTCTCACTGCCTCATACCCAGAAATGTGGAAAAGCAATAAACTTGCCTTTCATTTCAGCAGGATTTTTTTGCTCCTACTCTGTATCTTTAAGAAATCTTGGCCAATTTTTTTACTTAATTGTACCAATCCTAAGCTTTTGGAGGATTCTGTAACTACAAGGCCAAGATGTTTAAAAATTTCTTTACTCACTGCAGTTTTTTTAAGATTAAAAAGAAAAAGATCATTTTCTAGGAAATAGGGCCAAAATATTAGCACAGTTGCCTAATGTTAAGCTTTCCAATCCATATTTAGTCTCCCTAGTGTCAGTAAAGCTGTTACACCTCAGTGATAGATATCCACAAATCTCAGTGAATGGCTGTGAGATACAGCCCAGCTAAACGTCAAACTATTTATAAACTCATTATCATTAGAGATTCAGGAGCTTATTTAAATACAGACATCCAACTTTGAACATCAGCCATATGACTGTAGCAGTGATGGGCTAAGAGCTTTGGTAACTGCTGGTGTCATTGATCAGCTGCAAAGATTTAAAATTTTCACCAAAGTTACTGTTAGCAAAAGAGCACCTCTTTAAGCCCCTTCTGATTCGTTATTTTCTACTACTTCTAAGAAAAAGAATATTGTCCGCCTTCTCTGAACCACCATCGCTGCAGTTCCGTGCCTTGGACAGAACAGGATGCAGACTACAAACAACCTCTGGTCTGGGCAGCACACGTCAGGTTTAGCAAAGAGAACATCATCAGTCAAAGATCAATAGCTAAAATTTCCAGATTACTCTGAATCATTCTCCTGAGTGGCCTTCATACTACCTCTTACCCGCTTTTCAGGAATAATTAGAAACAGGCAGCAGCTGCACCAGTTTTGTAAGTTTAAAGCAAGCTGAAAATCAGAATTGAGTTGCTACATTTTCAACAGCAGCAAATGTCAACAGCACAGGCAATTTTCGTCTGAATTTACACACGCTTTTTTCAGTGCTTCAC
The DNA here is from genome assembly GCA_013399095.1 of Psophia crepitans. Lineage (NCBI taxonomy): Eukaryota > Metazoa > Chordata > Aves > Gruiformes > Psophiidae > Psophia > Psophia crepitans. The sequence continues at coordinate 556,555 of VWZZ01007160.1, forward strand.
AGAAAGAAAAGCCAATTGACACAATAGGGAAAGCTAGCACACACAAAGTGTGAAGCTCTGAAAATTAAGACTGTTGTGAAATTTAGAAACGTGACACTGATGTGAATGTGCACGTCTCTAAACCAGACTCTCCTATTACAGATCTGAGATCTGTATATGCCAGACATAGCTGAATGAAAGCCAAAGCTCAGATTCATCCACTTTCTATAGATGTTGCATACACATCTATCTGAAAATCAAAACACAGAAACAATATCAGAGAGCTCATAAAGAAAACAGTATTTAATTAGTTAGCTATACAGAAGTACAGGTTCAGGAACTGACTCACCTTGAAGGATTTTTTGGTTTGTTGTTTCATTTTTTTCTTGCACAAAACATACTTCCAGAATTTGGTTTTCTTTATAAGCATTCTTTAATGAACCCCGCAACGCTAATGATTAAGTCACCAAAAAAAAAGTGTTATTTTGTTCACTCTTACCTTCTTCTTCTACAAAATGTTCCCTCAGTATCATTTATGAAAAAAAGCAAAATACTACTTGGGGTAACCAAAGGGTAAGCATAAAATAACTTAGAAGGCAAACAAAGACTGCACGCTTTAACACACTTACCCTAGCACAGCAATATGATGGGAGTTAGATCTGTGACAGATTTTCACTGGGGAAGAATCAAGGCAGATTTGCAGATGGAAGTCATGTCTCAAAAATGTATTTAGACTTGTCTAAAGGAATATGTGGATAAGATGACCCAGTGACTGCGGTGCTGCGTTTCTATACTTACATGCATATGACTTGGATTGTCATACAGTTTGGGAAAATTCAGAGACCTATAAAAGAGTAAAGCTACCATGGCACAAGAGGAACGGTCCTCCTGTGCACTATTAGCTTGTTCCAAGTTAGGAAAGAAAAGAAGGAACTGACGATGAACTGTCAGAGGGGAGGAAGGGTACCTGCAAGGCGTTACAAGGTCTCTGCTGGCATCTCTGCTGTTCAGCATATCCATCAGTAATCTCAAATACAGCATAGAGAGAAACCCTACACTCTGCTGATGATATGAAATCACTCAGGACAGTCAAACCTTGAGCTGTTTGAGGCCAAGTACAGAAGCATCTCATAGTACCAAACAACTAGCTGGTAAAGTGACAGATTAAATTAAACACCATTTCTAAGTTGGGAAAAAAGGTATGTATACATTTTTGTACATAATGGCTGCCCGATGTAACTCTGGGCAGCAAAGTCTACAGAGATTTTCATGATTTAATGAAACTCTTTCTTTTAATGAATTCATATCAGTGACTCAGAGTATTCCTGATAGTGCCTTTTAATTTCATTGAAAGTTTGTGGCATTTAGACTACCACAGTGTATTTTACAATGCCATTTGGGGATTGAGCTTCTCTGTCTTTACAGTGCTTAATAAATACAAATTAAATATTCTAACACTCTGTGAGGTAAATAAACTGCATAACTCTCCTCTCACATGGGAAGAAAATTGAGGTATTTCAGTTAAATGATTCGCACAAAGTACTAAAAATATGTTAAGCTACTCTCCACTAGAAAATGGTCATTTCCATTGAATTCCTTCCTAAAATAAATTTAATTTAATTTAAGCTTTTCTTGACAAAGTGGAAAACACTTCTAAAATGTAGATATATTTCAATTAGACATGTCTGGAAAAGAAAGGTTCAAATTTTCACATTACAATATTTTCTATTTTAAGAATTACAAATGTTTAAACTGAACATCTTTATTTTAGCCAAACATTACAATTCAAATGACCCAAAGTAGTATTAATTTGAATGTTTGATTTTTTTTTTGTTGAAGATGTTCAAGAATTTATCTTTTTGTTACCACTTGGGATGAGTTTCTTTTACAAAGTCTGATCTATTTTTTTTGAGAAAGAGAAACAAAAAAGTTCATTCCCTGATCAGGCCGGCTTGTCCATTACATGCCATGAGTTGACAACACTGTAAGAACTTATCTCTGAGAAATTCTTAACAACTTCTTTGTAGAAACAACATCTGTGTAGCAGTGTCTCGTCATAGATTTAAATTTTCTGGGTACAGAGTAGGTGCCTGTCGATTAACATTCGCTGAAGCATCCTACAAGATGTTTGTATGCGTGTAGGGGATACCGAAACAAAATGGAAGTGTCCTGCCCCAGACGTACCCAGGCTGAAACTAAAGATTATACTGGAAGATGAAGAAAAAACACTGCAAAAAATTAGCGAATTGTAATAGAGGAATTGATACCAGTTTTAAAGTCTGCGATAGTAACAGCACTGAACCATGATCTGAAATGATGGGCTTGACTTGCTCAGTTGATCTGTAATTCCACATACAGCCCAACTAAAGTTCAGTGCATATGAACAGACGGTATTTGGAAACTCCCCACGCCTTTTTAGATTTCTTCAGGTCTTTACCCTGGCAGGGTCTCTGTTCAATATGAAATCAAAATTAAATAAATGCTGGGAGAGGATCAACTGGAAAGCAGCTTTTCAGTAAAGACCCTGGGGTCCTGGTGGACACCAAGCTGAACATAAGACAGTAACGTGCCCTTGCTGTGAAGGCCAAAGTTATCCTGGGCTACATTAGGAGGAACGTTGTGACCAGGTCGAGGAATGTGATCCTTCTCCGCTACTCAGCACTGTCAAGGCCACACCTGGAGTGTTGTGTTCAGTTCCTGGCACTCCAGTACAAGCAAGATACAGAGCTACTGGTGAGAGTCCAGCAAAGGGCCACTAAAATGATGAAGGGACTAGAGCACCTCACATTAGGGAAGGCTGAGAGAGCTGGGACAGTATAGCCTGGAGAAGAGAGGTTTCAGGGGGATGTCCTCAGTGTATATAAATAGCTGAAGGGAAGATGTACAGGAGATGGAGCCAGACTCTTTTCTGTGATGCCCAGTGACAGGACAAGAGACAAAGGGCACAAACTAAACCAAGGGAGTTTGCATCTAAACATCAGGAAACTTTTATACTGTGGGGGTGACTGAGCAGTGACACATGTTGCTCAGGGAGGTTGTGGAGTCTCCATCAGTGGAGATACTCAAAAGTTGTCTGGAAGTGGTGCTGGGCAACTGGCTCCAAGCGGCCCTGCTTGAGCAGGAGGGTTGGCCCAGATGACCTCCAGAGGTCCCCTCCAACCCCAACCATTCTGTGATCTGCAATTCTGTGAAATATTACTCAAATTGATAAAAGATTAAAGAGGGAAAATGAAGGAATAGAGGAATGATTTTTAAAAAATAGTCTTTAACAAGAAAACTAAGGAAAAGATGCCTGAGCAGCTAGAGCAGCAGAATCTCTCTGGTACATTTATTTATAACAAGTACTTAATAAAACAGCTAGAGAAAAATATAAACCAGAAGGAGGACATATGCATCCCCAGATCATAAAGGAATTAGCTAGTTAATTGATGAACCACTAACAATTAAATTGGTATGCCAAGAGGAGCAGGTGCTGAGAAATGGAAAAATTCAAAAAGGATAAATATGGAATAACACTTTTCCTATGGAAGTCCAAGGAATTCTAGCACTTACTTTCCAGTATCTCTCACTTCTCCTTCCAGAAAAATAATTGAATAAATGCTATTAGGAAAAAGTGAAACACAGGGAGAGACCAAAAGCGTACTAGAACCATAAGCAACAGAAGACATGAATAGGATCAAAACATCATAGGATAATTCAGGTTGGAAGGCATCTCTGCAGTCCATCTAGTCCAGCCTCTGGCTCAAAGCAGGGTCAGCTATAAGATCTGACCAACTTATATGCAGTTTGGTCTTGAAAATCTTCAAGGACTACACAACTTCTATGAGCAATCTGTTCCAATGCTTGGCTGTCCTCACTGTGAAAAAAAAATTTCCTTATATCCAGTCTGAAATGATCTTGTTTCAACTTCTGTCCTCCCATCACACAGCACTGTGAATAGCCTGGCTCCATCCTCTTGGTGACATTCTACTATAAGGTCTCCCAAAAGCCATATCTTCTCCAGGTCGAAAAAAATCTCAGCTTCTCCTCCTAAGGCAAATCCTTCAATCCCCTGACCATCTTGGCAGTCTTCTGCTAAACTTACTCCTCTTTTAAATTTAAATGGCAAATCCTGGATAAGATATATAGCACACTCACTTCAGAGATAAACATACTGTAGTGGTGAAGTCTTTACAGGTACCGGTTTTGCAGAATAGTTTCGAATCCTTTATCCTAGAGAACTGATATATAAAAGACACAATTTGAAAAGATCCCCCATTCAGGAATGAATATAAAGTTTTGCTTAACTTTTATTGAGACCAAAGTCCAACTTAGACAATTACATTTAAAAATTTACTTGCATTTCTTAACAGGGACAGACTTGAGCACATGTTAAAGCGCTTTCCTGAATCTGGGCAAAAGTTATTATATGTAGAATATAACCTGCAACTGGGCTTTATATCTGATTACAGTGCCTTTCAAAACTTTACCCACAAATGATTCACATTTTCCCAAATACTGACAAAACCTTATGGACTGCAAAGTAATTAAAAGACTGAAACAAAAGGTAATGGAAGAACATATATCAAGTCTGGAAAGAGGTGGTAGCGGACACAACAGAGTTCACTCAGTATTACTTAAGATTTCCATTAGCTATCCATGGTGACAGATAAAGAGCACTTACATTTGTAAATTGTATTGTACCATTATGAATGCTAGAGAAAAGAGTGAAATACAATGCAAAGGAGTCCCAAAATATCAGACTATGGAAGCCAATACTGCTTGCCTTGCTTATACAAAATTCCCATTAAAACAATAAGGTGTGCAGAATTTGGCTCCTGGATATAGGAAATAAAGGAACAAATCCAAAGCCCACTGAAGTCAATAGGAGACATTCTTCTGACCTCAATGGGCTTTGGATATCACCCAAAATGAGATTCATTCTGGAAAAACGCAAGCTGAAGGAAATAATCATTCAAAAAGTATCTGGGAGAGAGATCCTTGGAAAACCTGGAAATCGAAGAATACCTAGGAGACTTTGTGTAACATATGATACATGACAAGAGCTTATGAGCACGGTTACAAGACTGTACCTTTTCTAAAAGCTTATTAGCCTAGAAATGAAGACAGAATATAAGAGAGAAGAAAACAATCCATTCCATCCAGTTAGGGAGCAGAAGTCACAGGGATATCACATCACAGTGCAGGCAGGTTGTTTTGTATGAAATTTACAATGTGCCAAGCAGTAGATGAAAACACAGCAAAGGGGTAATTGCCCCATTTGCAAAACCACTAATTTCTCATCTCTTCTCCCAGATACAAGTGTGCTACTACCTACAGAGATGAAATGCATGAATAGTTTCATATAGGAATTTAAGGTTGGACTTCAGTAGGAGGGAATTGTCACATTTGTGATTTGGTCTCCTTTTCATTTTAGTGATGAAGGTCAACAAAACCTTTTAAGATTCCATCTTTCCCACTATACACAAATATCTTGGGCTAAACCAAGGATGTCCCTCTTTCTCTTTGGTGGAAGGACACTAACCTTCATTCTCTTACATACCTTGCTGCTGTCAGATGGAGAAATTTTCTAAGAACAGACACACACCTCAATAAAGTGAAGGTCAGACCTTATTTTCAAGATCAGCACACACGCTAAAAACTCTGAAACTACCTATCCTCAGCAATTATTGTCCCACAATCTCATTGCTGAGAACTGGATAAGAACACCCATAAGCACACGCTGTGTGCAGAAAAATAATATAAAACAATGACAAAGGTAGTTTCACCCCATTTAGTCTTCTGCCCACAGAAGCACTTATCCTGTCTTCCTTTATTCACTGGAAGAAGCTAAGAACGGTTTGCATAAAGAATAAACTGATGTCATTGAAAAGCTATGGCAGCCTATGGCAGCATGACTAACCCCCTACTGCAATTCAGAATGGCTTGGTTCTTCTCTGCCGTCAATACTGCTGCTGTTGAGGAGAGGAAAACTTTATTTCTCACAAAAAAGACCAACTCAAAACCCAAACTCCAACACCAATCATGTGTGGCTCAACAAATAAGATTCATCAGGCTTTGCAATTTCCTGCTTCATTGGTCCAGAGCATCTCTATGTATTTTTTGCTTGTAAGACATAGATAAGAAAAGGGTAGAGGCAACCAGACATCCCTGAATAAATACATTGGAATAAATAATTGTAAGATGATTTCAATAAAGATGATAGAGCTTCAGTTCATTCTGGAATGTCTTTAGATTCATACACTGTAGTTTATGTGCTATTTAGTACCATCATTTCTGGTTTAAAATCTTTCTATTCTTAGATTTTAAAACAAGAATAATTATTTTTTTTGGAATTGTATAGCTGACCCTTCACAGAAAATGTTGGAAAACATTTTATTTTGAAACATTCATGCTTCTGCTTCATACATTTTTTGGACCACTTCACTTTAAAGCTTATTGGTTTTTGCTAGAAAATCATGCCTCAACATGACTGTAATTCTTTCAGTGGGCTCAATCCTGTGAAATCCTGAGCACTAACTTCTACTAACCAATTCTTAGGTTTTCTCTGGATGATTTTTTGTGACATCATAAAAATTTCAATGGAATGAAGGCACAAATAAAGGATTAATTCACATGGGTAGGAAGAAAAAGGAGCACATGGATTTTAAAACACGAAGCTTGTGAGGAAAATTCCTCAACAATACAAATGGGAAAAGAGAAAATGTGGATAACATGATACGCAAGAGAACATTTCTGAGTAGACTGCTTTGCAAAATCTTTTTATAAAGCTTCAGTAGGTATTTTATTAAGTAGACCCCTATGCTCTTATTCTAAATCCTCCTTGATTTTGTAACATTGATATTCGAAAAATCAAATCTCTTGCCTGAAAGCTCTAGTTTCAATTAATGAGGATGTTAAGTGTTTTTTTTCAGATACATGAAAAGAGTGACAGGATTATAGACCACCAAATTGTTGGTATTTTAAGAATCTGACAGGCTCAGCACCATGTGCCATTCTAGCCTCTCTGTGTATCCTTTGTGGTTAAAACTCTTAAGCACTTTAAATTCTTTTGGTCAGTATTTTTTTCCTTTTAGGGCAGACAACTAGAAGCACATTCCAAGTAACCATTTATGGTGTACAGAAAATTATAAGATACTAAAATCACCTCTTTGAAGGTGTTTCCAGGCTCTGGATAGTAAAACAAATATTTTATTTATAAAAAAACAAAGTTGTTGTTTTAAATCTAGAATATAATTATCTGTGTTCCAATTCAAATGAAAGACAGTAACAGCACAAAGACACAGCAAAATAGTACATGTCAAATCCTAGAGCCTTTACTCGGACAAATCTCCCATGAAGCTCTGGTGGCAGCTTTGCCTGATGAAATATGGCTGGAATATTTCAGCCAGACCTGAAATAAGCAAAAATTTAAGAAACCACACCAGTGGAATTGGCTATGAAACAACAAATGAAATATTTATCTTTGGTGTCTGAAAAATAATGACAATTTGGCAAATTATTAGTACAAAAGTAGAAGTCCACTAAAGCAGGAGTCCCCAGACTAATTTATCCAGAAACAATAGAGGACCAAAAAGATGTTTGAAGAAGCAGATGACTTTCCAGAATATTTGAAACAGGCTGGAAGAAATATGCAAAAAAAATTTCAAATCACCAAGCTTTGGCAAACAGAATTGACTGTAGCTTTGCATAACTTCATTTACAAATGGCTCAGTCCTTTCATGTTTCTTCTCTTCCAAGGAATAAGACAAAACTGTGGACTGGTCCTGTGCAGGAGACTTATCTGGGTGCTGGGGCTTATGGCGGGGAAGAGGGCAGCGTTTCTGTGCTGCAGCCAGGAAATATGCCAGCAAGCAGGTCCCTTGAAGCCAGACACCTCGGTAAGAACTGGTGGACGTGTAGCCCAGCAGACTGTCCCACTCGACAGAGCAGAACACTGGGAGGAAGGGGACAAGAGGAGCTGCCAACCACCTGCAGTTGGTATATCAGGTCACGGAGTAGGAGAAGGATTCTGGCACTGTGCTAGGAAAGTATGTAAGACATACCCCTATCTGTGGGGGTGCATCGATGCAGGAGCCAAATCTGAGTCTCACACTCGGTGCACAAAAACTTAACAGCTCAGATGGATGGGTAAAATCTGTATCAGTGTAGAAACTGCATGGGATGAAAGCTTTGCGGTGCTGCAGAGGAATCTGGTTCTGCTCTGTACCATCTGTGCACCAATTGTGCGGATTGTTTGTCGAGCCTTGTTTGTTTGTTTTTCTCATTTGGGAAAGATATAGAAGTCAGTAAAAAGAATGCACTTCAGGTCAGTTTAACTCTTGAGCTTTTTTTGCCCTCACCACTGTTAATTATAGGTTCAAATTCCTCACGAGTTAAAAAGAAGATTCATACCTAGTTACTATTTTCTGCAATTTATTTCATTTCAAAGACAACAATTTAATTACAAAGTTTGTTCACACTTCTGAGGAAAGTGGAGAAAACCTGGAAATACAAAAAAGGTAAGATCCAAGGTCCGATTTTCAATGTTAGAACCTTGCAGCTGACAGTATATTTGTATGTGCATGTAATACACGCACAATCTGTTTGAAGCCTAATGACCATGTGATAGTAAATACCTGACAGATCCAGACCTTGAAGTGGATGCTCCCATTAGGTTTGTGCTAATACTGTTAATACCATGAGTTTGTTTGTATGTATTCTTACAATATACGTACCAATTACAGTGAACGGTTCTTAGCAACAAGTGAATCCAACAAGATAAAATAATATATGTTTATGCATACATTAAACATTTATATAAACATGTACATTCTATGCACATCTCATAAACGCATTTCAGACAAAGATTTAAAATCTTTATGTCCACAGGCCCTCCAAACATGCTGTGGCACTCACAGAGTGAAATCTGAGACTATTAAAAACAAATGGGAGCCTTGCTTAATCGGGGCTCTGCAGACTGCTGAAGCCCAGAGGGGCACCCAAGAGAATCCTTTGATGAAAATTAAGATTATAATGAAATCAAGGTGAAAAAAGGCATTGCTGCTATCTGCTTCTCCAGAAGCTTCTCTTGACTTAGAGGAAACACAGCACCTTATGCTCTCAATCAACAGAAAGCAGCAGGGGAAGAGATGGACTAAAAATTGCATAAACACTAGTAAATGTCATACAGGAATGTTTTTTAAAATCTTGATGTTCTTTTTTGGCTTCTGGGGTTTTGGCAGGAACTCTGGTCTCTAGGCCCATTTCTGTGTACACACTTTAATGATGGGCTTGATTAAGAGACAGTAATTCCCTGGAGATTTAGCTATCTTCTTCATTGACACGAACATGGGTACAATGCCAAAATCAAATGGTTATGTCCCCAATCAATGGAAAATCACAGATGCAAAACCATGATGGATTCTTCATTTTTCAGGCTTCATGTATTCCTACTGTTTTCCACTGTATATAAGCTTTATAATCTAACCAACACCGAATCTGGCCTTGCAAGAGATTACCTTCCCCCAAACAACAAGCAGTAGCAAAAATGTCAGCCTACATCTGCCCATGAGGGAATTACGTCGAGGTTCAGTTATATTTGTCCCAGCAACTCTGCCTGCCAAGTGAGCCAGTTTCCCTCAAATGAGGATTTAAAGGAAGAACACAGATGTTGGCTCTGGGATAAGCTGACAGGACTGCTAGGGAAAATTCTAGACAACAAACTGTGTTGAAGAGTAGTTCAGGGGTCAATCTCAAAGGAAAACATGGCAACGAGTTTATAGAAATGAACTTGCTGTCCTCCAACCTTCTCCTACACAGGATTCCCAATTTCCCGTGAGGTCAATAGGATCTGCAGGCACATAATATATCTCAGGACAGGACTGTATATTCAAAGCTCACCTTATCTCAATGAAGTGTAACTATTTCTGGGATAACAGTTGGAACTGTTTAATAGTGAAAGGGCACAAAATTAAGCTAGCTAGCAAGGCAGAATGTGGGCAAGGCAGCTTGCTTAGAATTAAGACAGTACTCAGGAATCACTGCTGATCACAAATTTTGTGTCTCTTTAAGATTACTTAAAGATACAAAAATACATGTTCAGAAATAGAACCAAGGTTCTGCTTTTCATAACTGAAAGGCAATACGAAGAAAACATCCTTGCCATCCCCTGTACTAAAATAATGGCACTGAACTTCAGACTAATTGACCATTTTCTTCTCCCTCTCCCTGGCAGGCTCAAGGAGAAGCAGCCTCTCCTATGGCTCTGCATTCCCAAGAAAACAGTCTCCTGAAGCCTTCTCTCTTGCAGGAGAAAGTGGAGGTGCTCCACAGCCTGCAGCTCTACCATATATTCTTTCACTGGAATAAGAAATGTTTCTAGATCAACACCTTAAGAAGCCAATGGAGCATCTGTGTGCCAACATTAAACTCTCTCTTCATCTGTGAGAATTCCACGCTTTCTAAAAGCCTTGCCTTCTCATAGGAAGGTGGCCAAAGTCTCACAGAAATATGAGTTTGTGGCAGAAATCTACAAGTCTTGATCACTAATTATATTATTTCTGCTTTTGAATATATCTTTGTGTACACACGTACATCATTCTGTATGTTTTCATTTCTGTTTTATGATTTTATTTGGTTTGACTTCCATCTGATTTTCAGCTTTTTATGAAATTGTGAATATTTCATTTTTCATCTTTTTTAATTTTGTGGTTGTTCTCATTGTGGTATTTAGTGACTTTCCCTTTCACTTGTTCCTTTGTATTTTCTTAAGGCAACAAGACATTCTTGTGGTGCCCTATGGGAATGTGGGGAGTTGCCAGCAAAATTTTTGATGCCCGTGCTATAAAAGTCCTCTCACCACCCATTTAGGTTTGTAAAAGGTAACTCTAAGTGGTGTTTCTTCATACAGTGACACATTTTATCCAGAGAGGTAATTGTAAAGTCTTAATTTGTCTTGATTGCTTTTATATATTGCATGTGTAGAAATTTCTGACATAACACGATAATGTAACAAGTACTTATGCATATTATACATATGAACATGAGCACACAGATAACATTTTCCAATACTCCAAGCAGCACAACGAACTCTTAAACAACCTGGAACTTGCAAACACTATTATGTGAACAGAAAAAAATGTAGTTGTCAACCAATTAAAAACATTCATGTACGAGGAACATATTTGTGGTTTATTGTATCTTTTTACTTAATTTTAAAAAGATTTTTAGACCATGATATATATTTCTCATGTCACAATATTTTCATCAAATCTATCTGTATGAAATCCAAGTATTCTTTTGCTGTGCTAGAAGCCCAACAGTGTGATAATCTTAAAGAACCAAACAGTGAAATGAACTAGATACAGAAAGTTCTCACAGTCCAGTTTCATTATTATGACAAACTGCAAAACCCAAACCCCAAACACTGAACTGAGAAATACAAGTTATGTTGCTGTTAGAGTAAGTGTGATGCAAAATGCACTGATATCTCTTGGAAAACAAATGAGTCTCACGACTTACACAGAAGGGCATCAAACTGAGAATCTAGTACAGCAGAGAAAAAAGCTGAAAACCAATATAAACTGTGTAATGATGCAATGAATCTTTGAATATCGTGTTCAATTCATCTTCAAAAGATGTTTAGCCGAAAGAGAGAGGTGTCAGAGACACGTAATGAAAATGTAGTTAAAGGCACAATAGGACCCTATTAGAAGAAGAGACTGAAATGAATAAGTGATAATATGACACAAGCACCAGATAATGAAATTTTGGCAGTAAGTGCCAGGAACGGTTATGTTTGCAGTGTTGACAGGAATTCTCAGCAAAGAAACACATAAAGGACACCTCATGTTTCTGATCACTACTCTAAATTCAACAAAGAAAGAAAATGGAGGGGCTCAGTCATAACCTTCCACAGCCTGCCAAAGTAAACAAGAAGGCGTTTGATTCTCAGCCAATAAAGATGAAGTGAAAAAGAAAAGTGGGAGAACTCTGGGTAGAGCTTTTTCTGGTAGAGAAAGACAGACAGATGTGCATGATATGTTATTTATTGCTTTGGAACAATGCAAATGACTGGAGAAAATGGAAATATTTTCGGAAAAAAAAATAAATTAGAAAGTATTAGTCCTTCAGACGTGTGCTGAAGATCTTTAAACAAGGTACAGAGAACTTTGGGAAAAAGGAAATTCAATTGGAAAAGTGCACTTTTCATTATCAATGCTGTTTCCTGTTGAAGCTGAACTCAACTATGGGATTAACTTTCCAAATGCATTACTGGACTGCCTAGGATAGACTCTTTGAGAAGAGACTACTGGAGACCACCGATGTATGAGAAAGAGCCGGCAAGACAGAGATATGAAATATTTCTGGAATTAACCTCTTGTACCTGCTGTGCCAACAGCAACATATAAAACAGCAAAGTAATAATTTCTGTGAAACACTTTTTAACACATCTCACGAGATGTTAATTCATATATGCCACAGATGTTTGACAAAACTAATTGCACTTTCAACTCTGACCATCACACAGCTTCCTCAAACCAGTTTCAAAGGTAGCCCTCACACTACTTCTGCATATGCATAAACGATCAGGGTTTCCTCCGACTCTGGAAGTGGACATGGCAGTCACATCACCGCACGCAAATTGTACTTGTTCTGAAATTGGAAGATAAGGCAACCAGGAGTCGTTTGATGCTGGAAAGATATCTTTTCTAAAATAATCCACCATTTAATGGCCATTCGAGAGGCAGGAGTCCACAGTCCCTAGCCCAACCAGACTGCACTACACTGCATAGCAAGAGAGACACACTGACCTTTCAAATTCAGCCTGCTGCCGTCTGTCTGTCTATCTCTCTCCGTATTTCCTGCCTGCTTTTTTCCCCCTAAGTAGGTGTTTAATGATTTCTTTGACATCCCTTGCTGGTGGAAAGATGGTAACATGATGGTTGGTTGTTAAAGGTGTTAAAGCTAACAGCAATAATTTTCCATTGTTTTAGAAAAAATATGGTCCATAGGTTATTGCTTTATTAAATCTTGACACACTGTTTGACACCTTGACAGATCATTGACTGCAAATACTCCCAGACTTTTTGTCTGTCAGTCAAGGACGAAATTTAACACATTACATCATATCACATTTGAAAGGCAAAAACCGAAAAGATGCAGAGTGAATGGAGAACTATTGCAAGATTGTCTCACAATCTCCGGAGTGTTTACCTTATCAATTAAAACATTCTTATCAATATACGTTCTATATTTTTTCACTAGGTAGATATGTCCTGTGAGATCATCTGAGAAAGCAGGAACCACTAAATAATAAGGAAAATCAAGCTGAAGGACTTATGGAAAGAAAACATTTAAATAAACATAGCTCACCACTAGAAAATATAAAGAAAGAACCAGAACTGGTGACCATCAGAAGTCTTACAACTATTTGGGAAGAAGTATTTAAAAATAATAAAAAAAAATATTTTACAGTGACATGTATTTATCTTCCACATACTGATCGCAGTGACAAACAAGTGTAATTCAAGAAACAAAGCCAATTTTAAGAAAAAAAAAAATAAATCAGTTTGCTATTCAAGCCATGGATCTGGTAACAGATGGAAATTCAACCTCTTATACTGTTCTTACCATAATGACTACTTGGAAAACTTACTAACTCCAATTATAGCCACAATTAGCACTTTTTAAGGACACACATGCATAAAGCACTAAGACAGATTTAACCAAAAAAAAAAAAAAAAACAAAACCAAAATAACCCCTGTTTTCTGTTATGTTGGCTTATCACACTCCGCAACTGGAAAAGGATTCATCTTTTTCACCACTTCCCCAGATCTCCCCAGTGTCCTGGCTTCCAGAGAATGGATTTGTCTTCATGATTTTTAGTGACACCTGCAGTTCTCCAGTAAAAATGCAGTGAGAAGCTTTTTTTCCCGTGATGCAACCCCAGCAGAGTGCCTTCTGTTTCATTTATCCACTGCTAATGATGCACTGGACACAACCAAAAGATTTTCCAGTGGCTGCTGGATCATCCCACTGGGGCCATTGGCAGGTAGCATACCTGGGACTTACACCAACTCAGACCACTCTTTTACTATCACAGAACTTTCTTCCCTTACCCTTTGGCAGCCTCACGATATATCCCAGTTGCAGCTCAAGGTCTACCTCTTCACTGACACAGCCGATGACTCCTAAGCTACGGGCTTTTTTCCAGTACCCAGCACTATTTGGTTACTCACTCACCAACACACTGCGCAAATCCTAATGTCACTTCCTGTAGCTCCTTCTCATAGAATCTCATACTATGTCATTAATAGATATGTATTTTAGTGATTGTTAAGCATTATCTCTTAAAACAAAGAAAGAACTTCTGACATCAACAGGTTGTAATGGTGTTGCTGCCTATTGTACACAATTACTGTTCATTTAAAGAGCATCTGAGAAACATAGAGAAGGGTCATTGTTATTTATCCCAACGCATCGATGTTAGCCTGCAGCTGGAATGGAACCGGACTAACACTTCCAATGAAAAAAAAAACCTTCTAGCCAAATTTTAACTGAAGCTAGATAGCAAATAAAACTTTTTCCACACACCCCCCCATGGAAAAGCAGACTCTGAAAACAAACTGTATGAATGAGTTTTGGATTATTTTTACCCAACATCTAAACAATAGAAATTATATAGATAAAAGTATTTAGAAAGCATCGAGTGAATAAAGAAAAGCCAAACCTTTTTTCCAGAAAATAGAGGTGAATACTGATGTATTTTTCCAATGTGAAGCTACTTATCTATTACCAATCCAATATTCCCAGCTCCATCTGCTCATGATTGTAGATTAATTCTTAAAATTAATCATTATTATTTTCATTCCACCATTTTAAACTGAGTATCAAAATGTTCTGTAGGCTTTATCACCAATTAGAATTTCACATTCCCAATTAGACATTAAACAATCACCTTTCATTATATACACTGTTTCCCTCATGGAGCAATGTTTATCTTTAATAGACAACGGTCTGATAAATATTCTGGAATAGATGAATTCTTTATCACTACAACTCATAGACTTGTCTAGTAATGAAGAGATACTGCTATTCTGTAACTGAGCAAAAGAAAAATATACGGCACCTAAACATGCAATTATTGTCTTTTTTTGTTTACAAGACACACATACGAAAACTTATTCTGCAAAGCAGTCTGGAACCATTAATTCTTCTGAGGATTAGACTTCTAGGAAAGCTTTGTACAGCAGATTCTTCCGTAATACATACTGACACCTTACTAAATCCTAGCTAAATAGTCTGGATCAAGACCATAGTTGCAGTGTTCCATAAACAATGCCTGTCTGGGAAAAATACCCTTACCGTGTTTAGATATCCCAAAAATATCAAAACTAGTTACTTTAAAGTTTGCATGAAGCCTGAGATTATAGGGAAATTAAAATGCAATCAGTGGCTATGCAGCAAAATTGTGGAGGCTTACATGGGGAGCTTACCTGCGGATCTTAGCACTGCCTCCACCAGAGACATTATACAGAGATTCCATTATGTTTAAGAGACAGGAATATCATGTGCCCTGAAGAACTAAGTGTTTTCCAAGGGTTAATGGTAATGCCATCATATAGAATATTAGGCACTACCATCTCTCCCTTTCAGTAATTAATTAACTCTGATAAAAGACATTTATCAGAATAGTTTATTCATTCTGAAATACAGGTTGACTTGAGTACTTAGATTGCTAGACACATCCAAGACAGAATGTCTAGCTCGCCAGTTATTTCAATAATCTCCTTCAGTAGCCAGATACTCCACCCAAAAACTGAGTACAGAATGTAGAAAATAGGGGGATCTTATATCTATTGCCTGTTCCCTGGCTGGGAAGAAACATAAATCAGTGATGTAAAATGAATAACGCATTGCCAAGGCTTGCAACCTGCAAGGACTGTGGAGGCACAGACCATCTAATATTAGAAATTAGTCAAACATTGTTCCCTTTGCAACAGAAAACTCCTGGCAAACAGAACTGGTCTAAGAATTCTTAAGACAGTGGAGTGGAGTTTAATTCTGGAAATGAAAATGAAGGAATGATTAGATAGCAAATTCTCAGAGAGTATTGTATGTCCTAAAGGGGCCAGTGCTGCGTAGCTATGAAAACCACCACTGCTGAACAGGTAATGCATTAGAATGGGAATGTATGTCTGCCACATCAAGAACAGTCTGGAGTGATGTGATGTGTGAGAGACCATCCGGCCTCATTAAAAAGAGAAAAGAAAGTATTATGGCACAAGAACATAGAGAAGAAACCTGTCAAGAAGTTTGCATGTGTCTAGGAAACAAAGTCAAATAGTTCAGCAGCCAGCACTGCAATGATGTTGAGAAATAAGCAAACCCACTTAGACTGATGAGAAAGGAGGTTGATCCATGCAAGCCAGTTCAAGTAGCAGACACCTTTGGAGTAAAAGACATTCATACCACTGGGTATCGACATTGAGAGTTTAGACTCCTGGCATGAGCAATTCTTTTAATGATCAGGCAAAAACCTATTTTCTCACCATTCCTTCTAGCAGAATGGTTTAGATCCCTGAGCAGCAAACAAATTACACTCCTGCTGCCAGGGACAGCTGAAGAGATTTTAAGCATCAAGGAGCAGATTTCAGGAAGCAGAGCCATGCAGGCAGGGCAATGTACATAGCGCTGCTGGTAGCCAGCGTAGCCTTAACAATCTAAAAGATGCAAGAAGCAGAGCCACCAGGTTAGAAACACTCAGGAAGCAACAGCAAATGAGCCAACAGCAAATGAGAAAACCCTCGAGAAACACAGCCCTAGCTGAGAAAACCCAGGTATCCCACATGTAGGTTTGATGACAGGACGAATCCTTCACAAGTTATGCACAACTGAAATGAGGCTTTGAACTAAGTCCTCAATACAGGAGAAGCAAAAGGCAATATATTCATTGCAAAAGGTCTGCAAAACATTCCTGTTCAACAAGAGAATTTCCTTATACACTATATGCTGAGTAGCAAGGAAAGGAACACCAGCACACTTGTACTAATATTGCAAAGACAAAATTTTGAATGGGCCATAGCAACCCATCATAACAGCTAACATGGACCCATTTAAAAAACTTGTACTTCAGGGACAGATACCAGAAGATAGGAGGGCATATCTAGGAATTCCTTTTTTTCTCCAGCAACAATAACCTTTGAGGTAAAGAATACAGCCTCTAAAAAGGTTGATCAGGCAGTAAATGCAAACAGCAGTGCTAAATTTGAAAGGCATTGGCGGGGGGGGGGGGGGGGCTGTTTCTCCAAATAAATACAGATTTAGGCAAGTGCCAGGCTTAGAGGGGAGAACAGAAAGTTGGGGACTGTTAATCATCAAAGAGATTATTTGATAATAGGGAAATGCCAGGAGAAAAGCCTAAATTACAGCAGCTGATTCCTCATCCCACAAGGTAAATTGCATGTCTGTTCTTTCTGTAAGCCACATTCAACATACTATGCCTAAAATATTAAATTGTTCAAAGGAATAATGGCACACGTTTATTTCTGCTTGCGCATAACATCCCCCCTAAAATTGTGCAATGTCAATGCCCATTAGGAATTCAGTACTTAAATAGTGCTAGAGTTCTTATGTATACTCCCTGTCACACAAAACCCCACTCAGCCAACTTCTTATCTTTCCATGTATCCAGCTGCACACTGGTGTCCAAGGTCCTGCTCCTTATACACAAGGTCAAAGTAGAAACTCTCATTAATTTCAGTAATGCAGGATCTAATCCTACATGTAACACTAGACAAGAGACTGTCACATTTTCAGGCAGATCTTTAGTCAAAGACCATTTGCTTAAGGACAGTATTTTTGCAAAAACCCTGTGTGAACATAATAAAGGGTTAAGCAGAAAGATTTTAAATCAAAACACTTATCAGTTCTTCCTGCTTTTATCCCTATTCATATCATATCTCCTCAAAAAATAGTGAATCGCTTAAACAGTTGCAGCTGGTACAGAATGCATTTGGAATAACCATGAATTTCTACAGCTTCAGCAGCAGCATGCTCTGGCTTAAGCAGTCAAAGGAGGGCTCAAATTCCATACATGTCTTCCTCAAATAAGTGCTTTCTACCTGATGTGAACAAAATTAGTCACATGCCAAAGTAGGAAATTAGACAGTTTGGGATTTTACAAAGGACTGGAAAAAACATAAACTACATTTGATCTGACCAAAAAAGTAGAATGATCAATTAACTGAGTGTCTACATGAACTTAAAAGTTTGATGAACACTAATTGGCTTATTTACTTCAATGAAGACTAACAGCATATGGACAGAATAGGAGGAAGTGTTATTGGTGATAAAAATTAGTCAGGACAGTCAAATACAACATTTATCGCTACCATTTGCAGAAGAATTATACTGTACTGAGCAACAGGAAATAAAATTCATTACCTACAAAGACAGTATCTCTGACTCTGGAATTTCCTGAACTGCAAACTGCTGGAGCTAGGGAGACTATTCTGAGAAAGTAACAATACATGATGGCCCTGTTCTAACGTTTCTTTTCCAACAGCATTATATTTTAGCCAGAGTTGGAGACAGGAAACTGGCCTAGAATAACCTTTGGTCTAACCTAATACAACCATTCTAATGTTCTTAAAATGGATAATGGATGCATAAAATCAACAAAGGCAGCATAATACACAAGGCGAAAACATAAAAATATAATCTCTTAACTATTATCATAATGAGAGATGGTCTTGGAGTCATTATGGATGATTCTTTGAAAATAACAGTTCAATATGCAACAGGATTCAAAAAGGCAAACAACATAAACTACTAGGAAAGCGACAGAAATAATCCTGAGAAAAATAAACTTACCATGTTCCAAACATCTACAAAGTATGCAGTTCTTACATCCCATCTCAGAAAAAAAGGACCCCATAAAACTGTAATTTTAGTTTCTAAAAACTATAGCTTCTATGAAACTACAGAAAGAATATCAAAGATAAATAGAAGTATAAAATAGCTTCACAAAAGAGAAACAAAATACACCAAGACATTTCAAAAAAACTCCCCAGAAGACTGAAAGATGACTAATGTCAATGTTGAGATGACTAATGTCATTAATGCAATTAAGACAGTTAACAGAGAAGAATAATCCGTTACTTGTTACTCTGCCAATAATAAGGCTCACCAAACAAAATGCCCACAAAGCAGGTAAGAGGCAATATTAAGCTACATGGACCTAGAATCACAGAATCATAGAATATCACGAGTTGGAAGGATCATTGAGTCCAACACGTGGCCCCACTCAGGACCAGCTGAATCAGAGCAGATGACTGAGAGTGTTGTCCGGACGCTTCTTGAACTCAGCCAAGCTCGGTGCTGTGACCACCTCCCTGGGGAGCCTGTTCCAGGGCCCAACCACCCTTTCTATGAAGAACCTTATCCTGATCTCCAATCTAAACCTCCCCTGTCGCAGCTTCATGCCATTCCCTCAGGTTCTGTCCCTGGTCACCAGAGGGAGGAGATCAGCACCCACCCCTTCGCTCCCCCTCATCAGAACGCCATAGGCCACGATGAGGTCACCCCTCAGCCTCCTCTTCTCCAGACTAAACAAGCCCAGTTCCCTCAGCTGCTCCTCATAAGAATTTCTGAATTTTCATTTCACAGAGCCACATATTATTCCAGGCAATGCGTTTACGAGGTCTTGTTTATTGTTCTGTATTGTCAGTGTTTCTCAAACCTATTTCCCAGGACTACTTCTTTAAAAATGTACTACTTGTCATGTCCCACTGCCCAAGCATACCCATGTTTTTTGTGGTGGTTTTTTTTTTTTTTAAATTCCAAAAAGACTTAGGCACACTGAGTAAACAGACTTAATATGCTGAACTCAATAGTGACTTCTCCAGTTACATTTTTTGGCAGAAAACGCCTTTCTGAGTTTCTATTTCAGTAAGATTCACTTAATACAACCAAAGCTGAGCAGGCTTTGATCCACAATTACAAAGTTAAAATATATGGCTAAAGAATAATGCTGGGAAAATGCTCTCTTGGCAAATAAAAGCTGGAGCAAATTAATCCCACCAATTTCCCACCTTTAATGATTTCAAATCTTGTCATCATTAATAATGCTGAAATAGTTATTAACATTTATATAAATATAATCAGAGAAGGTCTTTGGACCTGCCAGTAGGATCGGAAGCTATTGGAACTCTTATCACATGAGTAAGATCAAAACCAAAGCAGCTATAATGCAAAGAAAAAAAAAAAAAGGAGTAAGTACCTTTCATAGCCCAAGCATCTGACTACCGTCTTGACTTAAAGTACTTGGCTATAACCCAAAGACAAGTTCAAATAAGGTTCTTTGATTCCACACACATGCACTTACACACATTCTTTCAATCCACTCTCCTTGCATGCAGGAGTCAACGGGACTTAGAGGCAGTCAGCACCTCAAAACACGTTCAGCACTTTGCAGGATGTGGCCCTCTATCCTTATTTGTCCCCTTTGTACTGGCTTAGTTCTCTCTTTGCCAGTTCTGCTAACCATGTTCCTCTGCAACAAACAATACCATCCAAAAAATGCTGATGCCTACTGTCATCTTTCCTTGAAGTACTATACAGTCTATATCCCCAAGTTACTAAATGTAGTTTCTACATTCTATATCATCAATTTTAGAAACTGAGATAATTCTGAAAAATAGGACAATAAAATTTACACGAAAATTTGCAAGATTGGAAAATTCTTCAGTAAATACAGTCATACTTTTTCCCCGAGATCGTCTATTGCAGTCTGTAAGGAGATCTCTATTTAAAACATAACAGGACTGGATTCTCATGGCTTGTGATTCTAAAATGTGTAGATTTTACCTTTGTCATCTGGCTCCCCTGATTTTGTCCAGACTGGAGAGGTGTCCAAACTGAAAACTTTCTGCCTGTATCTTTAGGTTCCCATTCAACACAAACGACAGCATTAGACCGATGGGGAAACAGGAATGATAACACACCTAGACTGTGTCCTGACAGTCACTTAGGACGCATGACTATACCCAGGAGCCTACAGACACCACACTGGTAGTTTACATACAGCAGGTCTATAAATCTAATGCTGATGAGGACTCAGAAAATTCATGAGTCTTCTGGACCATCAAATGAACTATTGAAATAAACTGCACATTAGCCATTAGTGCTGCATTCCTAAACAGGTTTAGATTCCAAAATAAAAGTGACTTGAACTTTTTGGAAGATAGTCAGCAATTTGATAATTTGTGAGCCTATAAAGGTGCTAAGAAACCACATTTTAGCACCTAAGCTTGAAAATATTACTCTAATGTTTTGGACTTTATTCTTAGAGTCATGACGCATTTAACCATGTAAACAGCTTATTAATTTGCTAAAATTTCTGTTATGAAAATAGTAATCAATAAATTTCCCACAACATTTTAGAGGAGTCTGGGTGGAAGGAATTGGAATCTGAATTGTAGAAACAGCAGTGCAGAAGGATTTTTCATTATTGGCTTGTTAACCAGAAAGAAAATTCCTAATTTCAAGGAGCCAGTTGAAAGGAAGAAAACGTCTTCCTCCATTTGAGAGATACTGGTTGTTTAAGACATTTGAGTTTGTTGCTGTCTACATGAGTATAATCAGTCTGTGCTTTGTTTCCAAGTAAATGAAATACAAATTGAGTTTCCACATCTTTCCAGAAGTCCATTAGTAGCTATGGGATGAAAGCAGTTATCAAGACAGGTAAGAGCACCTACTGTACTATTTGCCACTCAGGTTAACACATCCCGACTTCTTTAACAGATCTGTGTAGGGTTTGATGGTCACATCTCCTTTCCATTCCTCTGTTTAGTCATCTATAAAACAGACGTAACATTCTTACCAGAATAATCAGATATTTATTTTATTAATATTTGTTAAGTGCTTACACATTCTTAGACTATTGGCACTAAACAAATCAAAAATACTGCAACTTGTCAATCCCTTATTTAACAAGTCTCATGAGATAGTTTACTACCAAATAGATTCCTAGTGAGAAATTGAGAACATTACCCACATATTAATGTGTAAGTGGAACATTTTAACAACTCCAACCATGGAATCATCTCTTTTCTGGAAAATTTGGCACTAGAAATTGCTTAGCAGCAGCCCCCATTATTGGTATTTGCACTATAACCTATATCTACTGCTTCATTAGTATTAATGCATTAATAAATCTGGACATATTTTTATATTAGTATGATATAGTGGGTGATTCCTGTATGCTTGTCAGAAAAAGTTATCGTGTGCACACTGAATTATACCCTACAGAAGTGGGAAGATATTACAGTATTCCAGTACATTGTATTAAATACACTTTAGAATAGGAACTAAAATAAAAAGATGAATTGCAATATCCTGCAAAAGCACTACCTTCCCAAAAATCTATCTTTTTTACTACAACATTTTCTTTTTCTTAAGTACATTTTAAGAGCTACAATTCTACAATGTGTTTTAAGAGACTTAAAAGACAGATATTAATGATGCTTATTATACAGTTTTGGAACTAATAAAGCCTTTGAGGCAAATAGTAAACCTGAATGGTGTAACAATTCTTTTTAATCAATAAGTTATCCTTATCCTGTGTAGGAACAGCTCATTCCTTCCAAGAAATCAGTGATAGGAATCCTAAAAATACTGAGCACTCTCTTCTCAGATTAGGTATTGTTTCACTACTGCTGATCTCAAAACATGCAACTGATCCACTTTAATAGAAATGTACTTTTTAATATATACCACGTAAAAAAATTGTTAATAAGTCACATGCTTGTCATTAGTTTTATGGCATTCAAATATAATGAGTTTCCAAACAAAAGGCTATTTTCACACTCAAACACAAAATTTAGCCCAAAGCAAACACAAGAAAATAAGAATAAAAATACTGAACTCTGGAACAAAAACCATAGTGTTACATAAGTCATAGGAATAAATATTCAGAATGCGTAAGGTTATTAGGCTGCTAGATTTTAAAAGCAGATATTCTTTAATCTGTAGAGTTTCCTTCATTCTAGATAACACTCAGTTTTCAGAATTCTTCTTGTGACATGGAATAAATTTTTGTGTTTCGCTAAAATCAGTAAGGAATTCAAGCAATGAAGAGGCAATTGAGAAAAAAAAAAAACCTCTGCATTTAAATAATCTTCAAATTATATTAAACTGCTTAAAACAAATGTCTTAAGCAGTCAAAGAAATAATAAGGGAAGTTAAAATACCGACACTCACAGAAAGAAAAATAGATGTTGTAACTAACAGTCTAAAAAGCACCTGGTTCTTCATTTGCTGACTGGTTGTATGTACTCCAAATTCACACAGATAACAAAACAAGGAATGAAAGAGTAAAGAAAGCACAGTAAGGACCACATCTTGGACTCCTTATGCAGGTGGTTTTCTTCTGCTGATAAAACTGAACGGAATAGTCATTTTATTAAGTATCTCCTTTAATAAGTCAGATACTCTAAGACACTTTTGGGGTCATATTTTGTGGTCCAGTCTGCCCTTGCTACATTGCTTGAACATCAAAACAAGAATGGATACCTCTCTCTAGATAGAGCTGGAATCCAGTAAAAACAATTTCTACAATCTAAGTTAGTAACTAGGTGATCGTTAAGGTCCCTTCCAACCCAAACCATTCTATGATTCTATGAATCAGGGAGCAAGCACAGAACATGGGCAAAACAATTCCAGCTGGTCGACTGCCTCATGTGGATCATAACGAGAGTAAGGAGTTTGAGTGGTCCCCTTTTTGTAACGCTGCAAGGGTTGATATAAAAGTGAATTTAGAATCTGAAAGTTCTAAGTATCTCCCTGCTGGTCCTTTGCCACAAAAACCAGTCCGTTACCTCTACGTGTTGTGAATCATCACTTCAATGGTTTTATCAGACAACTCTTACACAGGCGGTGCTTACAAATACATTTGATTATTTACAGCAGTAAGGCCCAGATGCCTAAAATCCTCCTCTTGGTCCCTACCCAAGCATGCCCTACTATAAAATATCACTTATTCACAATTCCAATAGTGGTTTTTTGTGCAACTCTTACGTGCATTAGTAAATAAAAATAAATGGTGCTGGTTCTATAAGTAACAGGACCGCTGTTGTACAAATCTCAATTTTTTTTTTTAGAATGATTTGATAAATCCGTTAATGCTAATGAGAATTCTGCTTGTGCAATGACAGCCACATAAGGGACTAGTCGGGAATATGGAAAAAGCAGAGTACTGTGACTAATATTGTTAATGCCTCTTTACACAAGATTACAGAGTCACATTCTCAAATCCTGAGGGGAATTTGGCTTAGTAGCTCACTCTCTTTGATACTTTTAAAGAACAGAATGTAAGGTGCTAAAAACATTTATTTGGCAAGAAAACGGTCTGAGACACTTCTGAGGGTAAAATGATTTCACAGTAGGTGGGTCCAGGCATAGGAAACAGTTTGGAAGGTAATGAAGAGACTGAGGAGTGTTGCGATTAACAGATAGAATGACATTATGGAGTCATGTTCTTCATTCCGCAAAAGAAATGTGATCAGTAACAAACTCACTGCATGATGTTTCTCAAAGTATCTACTTAACTTATTTTAGCTACTTATTTCTTTTGAGTAGTAAATTACTTAAAAAGTGATATTATAAACAACAGATACTTAATGAAAGAATGGTTAAACTGTAGAATCCTGTGGGGGTTTTAAAATCTGGTAAAAAAAAATTAGTAGCAATGAGCTTGTTTTAGAACTTAATGAAACAAGCAAACAAACACACACTATGTAAGATTATTACTTAGTTAAATATTTTTGAAAGTACAACATTTGACTAATGCCGCTAATTCTTCTACAGACAAGTTTGTATTCTCAAACTGTAAAGAAGAATGTAGAATTTAATGATTGTTTTTCAAAGGTATGTCAATGAAGAACAGGTATTCTGTCCTGAAGAGAACAGGGATTGACATAATTACTGAGAAAATTTAAGAAATAATATTATTTTAGACTATTATAACATTACAGCACTATTTGGTTTCAGCAAAATGCTTATTATTCTTAAAGCACTTAGTCCTGTCAGACTCTGCTACCAGTAATTTTTGTAGCACTGTTTCCCAGGAGAGAGCTACTCAAACACAGAAAAAGGCACTCCCTGGAAAAGCTGTGTGACTCTTCTGTCTGGTAGTACTTTCATTACACAATATTTTGACCAAAACATTTATAACACTTAATTTAGGATTTTTTAATTATTATTTTGTATCTCTTTGATTTGTTAACTTCTTAAAATATAAAAAATGGGATCTCCTATCCCAAACCAACCTGTTGATCACTTTAGTACCATGTCTTTCCAGCTGTAGTCGGCAACTTCTATTTCACAGAAAGCAAACAAAGAAATATGCACCTAGGTATTGTGTCATTTGCAACTTGAAGAAACAAATTCCCTCTCACCTTTAAAGCTTCTCAGCTTAAAACATACGACATGAAATGTAATAGTGAATGGCTCCCAGAGCCAGATTATGAATTATTTTCCTTTTTCATGATGGTGAGTACTTATTCTCTTACATAGTTACAATTCAGTGAATAGGACTTCTAATTTTTTATTTAAGTGGTCATGGCTTTCTGTTCTACTTGGTAAAAAACTAGTAGTTTTGTCATATCATACTACTGACAACATGCAATTTTATTTTAAAAATGAGCAGTAGGAACATAGCTTCTTTCTCATTATCACCAGTCAACTTCTCTTTTCCTCATAGAAGAGCTGAAATCTCTTCATCAGAATATACCAGCCTGCACCCTATGTCTGTGTTGAATCCAAGGAGGAGCTATCCCTTTCACAAGCCAAATTCTGATTTATCCCATATCTAGGGACATTTCTTTAAAAGATTGCAAAGTGAAAAAATTATGTGGTATTTTTTCCTTGCAAATTACATGAAGGTATACATTGAAAACAGTTTAATTTTCAAAAATTATAGCAAATGCATTGACATGGAAAATATACCATCACATAAAATACAGTATTTAGTTAGAAAACTTTTTCTCTCTAGCTTTTCTTAGCAAACACTTTTTTATTTCTGACTTTGTATTATGGGAAATCACAAGGCTTTTTTATTCTAGTAAGATTAATCAATTGACAAAAAGCCTAACTCAGAGGATCCTGCTCTCCGTAGTTAGACATCACAAAGACTACTTTACAGCTACACTTCATTGTACTTTACTTTTTAACTTTTTTAAAGACTCAATTCAAATAAATTTTCAGCACATGCTTGTATGATCTGTCTGTTCAATTTATATTTAAAAGTAATTCTTAAGGCTTTCCAGGTATTTAGCTCAGTCAGTAATACATATAAGAGCAAGTTGATACTGAAAGTTCTGCATCAAATCTAACATGACAGTAACTGAAATAAGTGTAGACAGATTCTCAGGTTTGTTGTCATAGCTCTGCCACATACCGTTGGTTTGCTTTCTCTAACTTGAGATGTCAGGGCCCTTTTTTAAGACTGATTGCTTCCAGATGTATGGGATAGTGTCAGCAGAGAGAAAGAGAAGGCATACTTCCCACTGGTATAACTGAAATTGTAGTGAAAAAGCAGCCTCCACAAGTCAAAGTCAATCTCTTCAGTGTATTTCTTTCTTCTGTCCTTTGTTACATACCAAATGTTTCTTTCTTATGTTTTTAGCCAACCACCAGAAAAACAGACATTTTGACTATGCGATTTCTTAGACAATGCAATAGGAGTCTGCTGACTTATTCAGGGCAAGACGGCATACGTACTTACACTGAAATACACCTGCCCTAACGAACTGCATTCAGTGAAGCCATTTGTAAAGTGACATACTATATGAAAGATCTAATATTCCACTCATTCATACAGCATGTCATTATGCCGCAACAGGGGCTGGTTCATGCGGTTATTAATGGAGACAGTGTATGACTGTGCTAAATTGCAAGTTCTCCAGATCATTAGTATGCAAATATTATCTGCACGTGACTTTATAGCTCTTCAGTGACTTGTCAGAAATATATTTGATGATATTATTTCCCGTATGTCTTTATAGATTTCTATTAGAAGAGAAGACTTTGTCATGGGACGGGGCAATTCCGAGCACAACCATAGACTGGGTGGAGAATGGATCGAGAGCAGCCCTGAGGAGAAGGACTTGGGGGTGCTGATTGATGAAAAACAACATGAGCCAGCAGTGAGTGCTGGCAGCCCAGAAAGCCAACCGTGTCCTGGGCTGCATCAAAAACAGTGTGGCCAGCAGGTCGAGGGAGGGGATTCTGCCCCTCTAATCTGCTCTTGTGAGACCCCACCTGGAGTACTGCATCCAGCTCTGGGGTCCCCAACATAAGAAGCACATGGGGAGCAAGTCCAGAGGAGGGCCACAAAGCTGATCAGAGGGCTGGAGCACCTCTCCTACGAGGACAGGCTGCAAGAGTTGGGCTTGTTCAGCCTGGAGAAGAGAAGGCTCCAGGGAGACCTAATCACAGCCTTCCAGTACCTAAAGAGGCCTAGAGGAAAGCTGGAGAGGGGCTGTTTACCAGGGCACATAGTGTTGGACAAGGGGTAATGGCTTTAAACTAGAAGAGGGAAGATTTAGATTAGATGTTAGGAAGAAATCCTTTACTGTGAGGGTGGTGAGGCACTGGAACAGGTTGCCCAGAGAAGCTGTGGAGGCCCCATCCCTGGCAGCGTTCAAGGCCAGGTTGGATGGGGCTTTGGGCACCCTGGTCTAGTGGATGGTGTCCCTGCCCATGGCAGGGGGGTTGGAACTAGGTGATCTTTGAGGTCCCTTCCAACCCAAACCATTCTGTGATTCTATGATTCTATTCCATGATTATTGTACTCTTTTTGTGCATATCATAGAATCATACCAGCAGGCAGCCCAAATATTAACTGAATACAGAAAATGAACTGTGTTGTAGGTCAGGAGAGAAGGACATTTTCCAAGGAGATTTGGCTATTCTTCCTGTGTTATTTGTCCTGCTAATTCAGTTCTGCAGAGCTAGCAGTCCAGTCCCATTTGAAAATATGATAATAGATGAGAAAGTTTGTGTTTATTACAGAGTTTTTCTAATGTCTATTCTATACTTCAATGAAACACAGAAAAATACTGCACTGGAATCCTAAACAATAAACCATTAGACTATAATGCTTTATAGCTATGTATATATGTTTTCAAATGTTTCAGAATTATTCTTAAATTCATATATTTGTATTTAAGACAACATTCTTTCAATTATGAGCACGTGAAACTGCAAATTACAATTAATATTTGCTTTATTGTACTGCTCACTACATAAACAGTATTTTTCCAAAGAAAAAAAAGATTCCCTTTTCAAGGCAAAATATGTACAAAGAAAACAGAACATATTCCAAAAAACACTGATAGAGTCATCAAGTGAGTATGCGTTGTTCAGTAACATAATATAAAATTAATTTCATTTTAGTCAACAAGAACACTAAAACACATAATGGCCCATATAACAGTAAAATCCATCTTCTTATGCCCTTGAGTTATTAGCTCTAGATATACAGAATCTAGAAACACAGAATTCAAGAAACTCAGGCAAGTGGAAGTAGAAACGGAAGACATTCACCTGGTGGTACTGACCTACTGAAGAAAACATGGAGCTAAAATTAAAGTTTTTTCACTCTTTCTGCATCACAGGCTTGTTTTAACATAGCTTAAGAGATAAAGAGCATTATTTTGATTACCTGTGATGTCAGGGCCTGTCTTCACACAAACAGATTGCAGCCTGTCACTGACATACAGTTCCCTTTCACAGATCCTCACAAGCATTTCCCCCAGGACAGCTGGGTATTATTTTTCCCTGACATTATTTTTCATTCCTTTATTTATCTGCAGAACACACATAGCAGGGGCAGAAAATCTGAGACCTCTCTGTATTTTCCAGCTGACAACCCTCAACTTTCAGAGAAGAATTAGGGGATAAAGGGCAATTCAGTCTTCACTGGGCATTCAAACACTGGTAACAGAAAGAAAAAAAAAAAGTACTGGTTGATGTTTTCCATAGTTAGCCAATCTGTCATGTAAAATTCTAGCTATATTTTTTGGGGATTGGACACATACAATTAATTCATAAGACATAGTCCTACGATCTGCCATTATATAATATTTTGTCACTAGCAACGTGAACTGGAATAAAACTGGTGAAACAGAAGCAAAAGGCTCCATAACTCACCACAAGTCCCTGAATAACTTCTTCCAAGTGTAAGAACATCTGAACTCTTCACATGACATTTTTAAAATAACACTGTTCATTGCATAGCTACTTCTGATCCTTAGCAGGGCGCTACTTACACTACTAATACTTTGTATCGACACTTGGAAAATAGTTGTTGTCTCATTCAAGAGAATTGTTTCTTGATTAATTATAGTTCTGTGGCTACAATTATGTTGTCACAAATTTTATGCTTTCACGTTGCAGTTTACCACTGCAGTTTATACCATTATAGCAAACACTGCTTGAGGGGATTGTGGAACAAAGATGACAAGACAATGACTTCTCTCTGTGCACATCAACTGTCCATATCGAGTACCTCCTTTGGTCCAAGTGCAGCCCTCAGAGAAAGAAAAAATGTAATGCAAATATTTTGCGATATTAGTTAAATGCTAGGAAAAGGAATACTGCATTTTTACGTTTTTACTTTTGCTTTTAATTTTAAAGGACAATTTACACAGAAATTAAGAAAATATTTAACTTGAATTCTTTGTACAGATACCAGAAAAACAACTTGGCACAATGGGAACAAATACACTTGTGAATCAAAGTACATTTATAAAGTACAACTAACTTTTATGCATTCTATAATATGTATCAATGTCAGTATAACCTCTTTAGTATTCACTGGTTATAGTTTATGGTGCATTAAGTTGTAACATTTAAAAGGTACAATAGCATCCCCTAAAATGTGTTTGCTAACTGCCTGGGTATGGAGAAGGGAAATGAAAGCATTGCTAAGCCAGCTATGTGGTCCTCTAACTGGACCTGATACACAAGTGAGCTGGCTGTACGGTAAATGCTCTTTGAAAGTAAAATCAGAATAATAAAAAATTCAGCATGTTCACTCCCATCTGTTCTGCTCACCACTTTTAAAAACCACTTCATAGGAAAAGCTACAGATGTGTCTTTAACTGGGTCTTCTGTTTCCTGCTGCCACTTTCCCTTGGATTTATATGGGGCAGGCATGAATGGGAAGCATCATAACCTCTTTATTCTAAAAATGCATTATGAAATATTTAGATAAAACTTCTCCCAAATGTGTTCAGACTATTTAAAAAAAGGCTCTCATAGAATTTTCTACATAGAGAAATTTCCAGAGTGGGAACATTCTTAGAGAATGAGTGAGAAATCATTTAAATTTTTGTAACACCCATCTTCACAGTAAACAAATACACCTTCAGTCTAGACTGGCCCTTTCATGGGTAGGTTTGAAAAACTGATGCACGGAAACCTTGGACTTTATTCTCTTACACAAAATTTTGATTTTTCTTATTTTCCCTTGAGCTATACACGGGATTTTTGAAATTTCAAACTGAAAAAAGAAATAAGGATATTTTATGCGCTTGTGGGTACGTTTCTAGAGACACTCTCACCATGAGAGTTGGATTTTAATGCCAGATTTCAAAAGCAGACTAAAAAAAACTACTGATACTATCACGTTAAATGACATACCTATGAAAAGCTACCATAGCAGAATACAACTATGTTGTATCACAAGAAATCATACATATACTCTGCTTTATAGTCACATAAAAATATACGTAGTGCAGCTGATGCTGGTGGTTCAAGCATATATTATCATCACATTGTATGCAGCATTTGGTTAATTATTGCATGTTGTGCTACGTAAAAAAAAACCCTCGGAATTTATAAAAAATAATGTGGCCAACATGCCATCTTTTCAACACACACAAACCAATTAACACTGATGTAGACTGAGACTTGTGTTAACACATACTGCCACTAGAGGATGGTGTTGTCATATTACTAAGCACCCACATTAACTACATGAAATTACTGTAAAGTTCAAGTTGCTTATCTTCTAAAGCCAGAGGGGGAAAAAAAAGAAAGAAAAAAAAAAGAACATTTATATTTCAATTAAGGACTTTTTTGCCTGACAAGCCCTGAAGCCGTTTTTTTTTAATAAAAATTAGAAAAATCACATGGCATAATTACATACTAGTTTGTATTCAGTAACAATATCTAATATGCTATTTGTTTTCAAGGAAGTGAAATGAATTTACCTTAGGCTGTGTGTGCTATCTGGGAATCTCTTGCAAGGAGACAGCCCTTGCGCAGTGGTCTGACATACAGCAGATCACTGCATTTTACTGTAGTGAAAATTGCTGGAAATACGAGATCTATTTCTGAGATGTCTGTTAAATGGGATGCAGATCATGGCAACCTAAGCTGGTACTTGCTGCCACATCTCTACTCTCTTGACCTGTGTTCTGCCTTGCTCTGTACTGAGCCTTTCAGCACATGCTTTCGTGAGTTTTCTGCCATTTCTGCTCTTTAAATTGACTCACTATGATCAAGCAGGTAATGCTCAGCACAGAGTGCAGGAATACACTGCCTGGACAATGCGTGGCACCAAAGATGCTTCAAATTCAACTGCTTTGTAATCAGAGTCTAGAAAAAGTGCTTCCATACACTTCTGCTGTAGCTAATACAGTAACGAGATGGAAATAACGAATTTTTATTGAGTTTAAAAATTATTTGGAGGTATAGATCCTTTTGACAGGTGTCATATACAATAGAAAAGGTCTCTTGAAGAAGCCTACCTCCCCAAAGGTTCAACATACATCTGGATGAAATGCCTGTGAGATTCTGTACAAAGTGTCTTTGTTTTGATTATTTTAGAATGTTCCCACTTCATTGTAGTACTAATTTCATTTGCTTGATGATAAGTGAGGTTATTGGTGAAAATTACAGTTATCAGACTTTAAAAATCACTGACAGTTTACTGAGGACTAGGCACCAGATCAGACCAAGCTCAGGCATGCTCACTTATGGCAATAACAGGGAATAAGAAACTTACTCCTGCAATATATTTCTTACATCTTCATTTGAGCAAAGCAGAGATAAATCATCTGCAGGTTCCAATTAAAACTTGCAGACTGAACTTAGAAAAATAACTTGCCCAAGTTTCAGGAGCACACTGTATGAAATAAAAGGCCACAGTAAATTGCGGTCATCAGGAATAAGAAAGGAAAGGAGAAGAAACTGTCCCAGTCATCCCCCACAGCTCTACTTGATGTAATACAGCTGTAAGTTTCTTCCTATTCAGAATAAGAATTCTAATTTTGGGGAGAAAATCAAAATCTACATTTAGTCTGGTGATAATGTGGACATTCTTCTTCAATAGAAGGCCAGAATACATTTTAAAAAGATGACCATCTACTGCTCAATGGATCCACTAGAAGGAGGACTAGAAGCAGCACAGGAAACATTAATTAAATCTTAATTAAATAATTGAGAAGAAGTAGAATATACGTTATGATAATTCTGCACTGGATGGGAAGTCAAGCAACAGACCCACTGAGAAGGCTGTAAAGCCTTTTTTACCAAAAGCTTTTCAATAAATTTAAATGTGCTTGTCATAGATTATTTTGGAGGATAAAAAACTGAGAAGAGCAATAGATTATCCTGGCTTACCTCTTCAAACATATTCCACCGTTCCTACATATCTGTAATTTTTTTATGCTCCTAAACGATTGTGAAACAAAAATCTCTACTCATTTACAATCTTACTGAAATCAATACAAACTGGGAAAATGGTACTGCATCAGAATGGCTCACTCGTGGTATTAGTAATAGTAATATGACCTTTTTTTTAAAAAGGGATCTGAACTAGGTATATACAAAAACTTTTAATAATTAAGAAAAAATCTGTCACCTTTATTGGATTAATTTTTTTTAGTTATAAACACACCTAGCATACTTCCGCTATGCTCTTGTGCAAAAATCACCATATAAATAATTCTCTTCTCGCTTCTTAGCTATCAGTTCATCAATAATATCAGGCAACACTGAATCTCAGGAACTCTCCTAACAATTTCTGAAAGTTTGTTCCCAGTACTGAAACCAGTCACTAGAAGAAGTAACTACTAGGAAAAAAAAAACAACAGAAACCCCAAATTCTGCAACTTTGCCACTCCATAACTAAAGCATTATATATGAGTCTTCCAAATACAGTGATTTAAATTCAGTTATGATTATAACTTTATTAAATTTCATTAGGTCATATTAATTTAAAATTATGTGAATCTGAGTAATTTTGAATCCAGCGAACTCCAATGACATTTTACAGGGATTTTTCCTTGTGTACTGCTTCTTTATGCCCTACATTTTTAGAAATAAAATCACCTTACTGTGGTTGTTTTTGGAAATGTATTTTATGCTCCCTTTAGCAGAATTTTGTAGTGATGTATGTTAATAAACAAGCATTATAGTTTACTCTCTGTAGGTGATATTTAAGCAATAAAATTCTGCATGCTATCTCCACATTCTAAAAAAAATCCGTAAAATCTATCAGATCTTCTCTACTATGTAACTACTTCATTCAGATAAGTTTTTTGTTCCTATGACTGCTGAAACTTGTTTTAAGTTGTAGTTCTCATTTTCTCACAAATTAATTTCATTTTCTCTGAAACCTTTATATGCAATTTAATAGCTGTTGTAATGTCAGAACATGTGTCTTGGATTGCTCAATTAAGTCATTGTTATTATTGTTACATAATATTATTATATCTGCACCAACAAGATACTTGGCTGAAGGCATAAGCGTCCAGGCACATTCAGTTTTGTTTTTCAATGTACATAATTAAACAACTGTGAATAGATACTGCTGGCAGATGATCTTTACACATATGGCCAACAGCTTTCACAAAAAGAAGTCCAAATGCTTCATCAACAAAGATATTAAACTCCGATCTATGAAATATTTTTAAACAGCATTAAGGTGTTTCGGGAGTTTTTTGGCTTTTTTTTGTACAAAGAGACCTGAAACTGAATTTCAGGCTCTGAATCATGACCACTCACACCTTGACCGGGGTATGAGTTAACTTTTTCTTAAAATCTAATCAGCAAGTTGCAGAGGTATTAAGAAAAGCCAGAATCCACATTATTGTCTCCTATATTTCACCTTTCAATCTCCTGGCTTTTGCGATACTGCTATGAAATGTACGCCAATTGCCAGTGACTATGGAGAACCTGGATTTTTAATGTCAGGGCTGCAACTGGCTTTCCTAATTCAGACACTCTTTGCATAATGTAAAGAATAAAACCAAGAACATTTCATATCCCACCTTATTCCCCACCCTCATCTTTAATACAAAGGCTATAGCTGAGATTGAGTTAAACTTCAGGATTTATACCACTCAGTCAGTTAGTATTATGAAAAATACCCTTCTGAACAAGCTAGTTGTGCCAATAAAAGTGCTACAGTAGATGCAGCAATACTGGTATCAGCAAAAAAGAGACACAGTTTGTCTCACTTGAAGAATTACAGTGACTGCAAAAAAATCCTCTCCTAAACCAGTTTAAGATCCTTCTGTAACTGATTATCTATAGAAACTCTTTATAGAGTTTTTTACAGAAGGATGAATACCAGAACAGGAAAGGCCTTGATGCTGGTCCTGGTCCTGAAGGTCAAAAAAAAAAAAAAAANGAAAAAAAAAAAAAAAAAAAAAAAAAGAGCAGTCAGACCAGCAGGGAGATCAGTTTGCAGCAAATCCTTAGAGATGCTGTAATTCTTGCTGTCAGTTACCTATCAGGCACTGGTTACCATGGCTATAGCTTCTCAGTCCCTGTGTACTGCAGTAATACAATCTTGAAGCCCCAAAGGCACGAAAACTGCGGAGATCTGTACCAGAGATAAACAGCCAAGCCTCTGGGTGTTTTGGCCAGTGATACTACCTGATATTTAAAAAAAAAAAAAAATTTAAAAATCATAGATTATTCTGTAACTGTCTTGGATCCAGGACTACGCCTGCATGCCATTTTCTCCCAGGCACATAATTTTTTTCCCAGTGTATACAAACCACCCATTCTAAGGGAAAAAAAAAAAAAAAGATCAATACTTCAAAAGATCAAGGCTTTCAGAGACATTAAGGACCTAACAACTAATACTATCTTGTTTAGGCTGCAGGCTTTAATTCTGACAACTTTTCAGATCATATTGTTCAGCAATTTAAAACAAAAACAACTCCCCCAAATGATAAGCCCATAAATTATGGGTTTGAATGGCTTAAGTTCTAATGCAATAATTTTATTGTGCCTGGTGGAACTGTTAATTAAAAATGTTAAAACACTGTCCACAACAAACAAAATTCTCTAGATGTTTTTGGCCATTTTTCTGACATTTCCACTGACTTTGATAGAGCTGCACGAATTTATGTCAGCATTCAGCTCCCTAAGTCCAAAACATTACCTTACTCACTTCATAGCATTAAGAGATTTATATTATCGAGTACTAGATTGTTCAACTATGAGATGTAGTTGTGTTAGTTGCGTGATATATATAAACCATGATACAAGTTACTCTTTTTGCTCAGACTCCTTCTTTTACAAAAGTATTTTGAAACAGTGATAAAATATATTAATGTAGTATATATTCTTAGGCAAAAACTAAGCAACCTCATACTCAGGGACCAATTTTAATGTCACATCATATGTTTTAATTCCTTTCATACCCTAAAACAGAAAATACTAAGCAACTTGCCATGGCTACTAAGGGGATGTTAGAGCTCAGGAGCTAAATAATGCTAAGATAGTTCACCCTGGAAGAACTAACAGAAACATAAAAGCCAGAGCACAATCCATGAATACATTATTAATGATGTTTTCCTCTCAAACCAGCAGATGGACACTGAACAGCTCAAGTGACTGGTAATGGGATACACAGCTTTGCATCTCGGAGTAACTGCTTCAGATCTGCCTCATGTTGATAGTAACGGAAAGTTACCATTTGATGAGTATTCAATAGCCAATATGTAATAACCGGTCTTAGTCTGGCTTTTTCTGTACAATCTAGTTAACAAAGCTGGCAAGCTGCTTTCAAACTCAGGATTGAGTAGGCCAGAAAACTTGATTGTCCTTGTATGTCTAAAAGTTCAGCCCTTCAAAACAAGTTTGAAACCCAGTTGCAAGGGGACAATGGACTTAGCACATATTACACTTGTGCAGTGGTCAGTTTCTGTTAGTGTTTATCAGGTATTTTTTCCATGGCTAAATTAACTTTTAAACAAAACAAAAGAAACAAACAAACAAACAAACAAACAAAAAATCCCAAAGAGAAGAAAATCAACCTGAGATGAATGGAATAAACTAATCCAGCTCTGCATCCAGCTCTTGAGTCCTCAGTACAGTAAAGACAGGGAGCTGTTGGAGCAAGACCAGAGGAGGCCACAAAGCTGATCAGAGGGCTGGAGCACTCCTCCTGTGAAGACAGGCTGCAAGAGTTGGGCTTGTTCAGCCTGGAGAAGAGAAGGCTCCAGGGAGACCTAATCACAGCCTTCCAGTACCTAAAGGGGCCTGCAGAAAAGAGGGAGAGGGGCTGTTTACAAGGGCAGGGAGTGATAGGACAAGGGGGAATGGCTTTAAAGCAAAAGAGAGGAGATTTAGATCAGAAGATATGAAGAAGTTCTTTACAGTGAGGGTGGTGAGGCACTGGAACAGGTTGCCCAGAGAAGTTGTAGAGGCCCCATCCCTGGAAGTGTTCAAGGCCAGGTTGGATGGGGCTTTGTGCAATGTGGTCTAGCGGAGGGTGTCCCTGCCCATGGCAGGGGGGTTGAAATTGGATGATCTTTGAGGTCCCTTCCAACCCAAACCATTCAGTGATTCTGTGATATGATTCTAATGTAATGAGACAGACTAATGCTTTCACAAAGCTTGGCATGAAGGACATGATGTGTTCTTCATTTGTACACTCAAGGCACAGGAAATTCCAGTAGTGATACAAACATACAGTATGGATGCAAAATATCTGCATTGTCAAAAAAGCATTACTAAATCAATAAAAATCAAGTGATTTTAAGTCCCTTTTGGAGGAAGCCTAGAGAAGACTGGCAGCTACTGTTGTCAATAAAACCTCCCATGTTCAGTGGTCTTCATGAGCTTTTAATTTATTATAGAGTTTTATTCATGTTTACTGAACAGAGCCACACTCATGTTTTCATGGAACCCAATTGAAATTAGTAGAGTTTCAAACCAGATCCAAAGTCTGCCTGGATCACCTGGAATCTGAGAGCAAAATTTGTCATAATGTCAAAGCACTTTTCCTTTAAAAAGAAAAATACTATCGGAGTATATTTGGAGTAAGTCTAGCAATAGCCATCTGAGAAACAATTAATCAGTCATTTTCAAACATAAGGTCAGTATCATATGAAAGTGTTTTTAATGAAAATGTTTTTGAAAATGTATTGGGCATGAAAGGGAATTATATGTGTAAAAGAGCTGCAGGCATTTAGTTGTAGGTCAGACTTGTTGAGTCAGAGTTGTAAGAAATAAATCTATATTACTTCCTTGATGTTCATGGACATTATCTTCAAATCTAACTTCTCTCAGCTCAGTCCAAAACATGAAGGCAGATGCTAATGATAGATCTCTGCCAGGATTCAATCCTTTGAAGATGGCTGAACACATAACTTAAGCCTGTATCACTGTATACTTATACAAACCCATTACAATCATACTTCAATAGAATGATTGAAACTTACTTTGTATTTAATATTATTTGTTATCACAGTCAAGACTGCCTCTCTCTTACTCTAGGCATTGCAGAAACAAATTGCAGTAAAGATACACAAGAGAGATAAAATATGTGAAAAATAAAAAGAAACATAGAGATTAACTTGTCAAAATCACACTGCAAATCAATGGTCAAATTCAGAATAGAATCCAGATCTTCCAAACCCTAGTAGTCCTTTGCTGAGCTCACAGAGTATTCCCTGAGGCTTTTTCTAAAACATTTTTGCTAGCCATCAGTGTTTACCACTAGCAATTAATGTTAGATCATAAAAAAGCCTTTTAAACACAAACCAACTGAACTCTCAAAAATCCATTTCCTCTGTAACATTTACAGAATAATCAAAAAGTTGGCTAGGAAGCTCTTGAATATACCTGCTGTACCATATATATTCAAGGTTTACTCAAGGCTACAACAGCCTGTTAGGGCAGCTGGATATAGTATGCCAACGGCAAGCACAGGAATGCAATGGTCAACATCATAAATGATCAACTTTATCTCTTC
Organism: Psophia crepitans; assembly: GCA_013399095.1. Classification (NCBI taxonomy): domain Eukaryota; kingdom Metazoa; phylum Chordata; class Aves; order Gruiformes; family Psophiidae; genus Psophia; species Psophia crepitans. The sequence continues at coordinate 594,810 of VWZZ01007160.1, forward strand.
AGACTAAATGACACATGGATGCACAGGCAAAGCTTGAACGGACTCATCTGAGTGACTACTGAGCCTTTGTGTCTCAAGTAATGTATACGTAGTATATTTTCTTTATAATTGTACAGCTTTTGATCACTTTTCTCTCATTCTGGCTTCAAGCCCACAACTTATGCATACAGTTCATGTAGCATTTAATTGAATAATACTATTTATGAAGCATACTGTTAGGGAAGTACATAGCAAAAAGGGCATTTTCTTACTAGCATTTCATATACAGAGCCACGACGCTTCAGTCTTAAGTTAAAACCGCTGGTTCGTTCCATAATAAAAGCAAATTTAGTTTAAACAAAATCTTAAAAGATTAGCTATTAGTTCATCCAGTTTCTAACATTTTGTATATTAAAATGCCTTAACATATTTAGCAAAACTAAAATTCAAAACCAACTTAGTAAAGAAAGTTGCAAAAACGCCTGCTAATTCTTTTTCCGAAACAAGAATAAAGGAGTCCATGAACTAATCTGGGCATTTCTTCTATAAATTAAAAAGCACAAGATAGGCAAAGGGCTACTCATAAGACACTTCTGGCAGCCCCTGTGAAAGGAAGGGAAAAACAGTTCTCCCAAGTGATTGTTGAATCAATGTTACATGTATTTGGAACACTTCTCTAAACAGCCAAGAAATGTATGAACAGAGAGCCTTCTGATAAAGTTAGAAGGAAACATGTAGGGTAGCAATAAAAGCAAAAGCAGAGACATACAGCATGCCAGAGACACGGGCTGCTTTGTGGAAATTAAAACCTGTAAGAACAGCTGTGATTAATCAGCTCTGTTGACATCAATAAATGCCATTTTTATGGACAGGAAAAAATTGTGGTCAGCAAAACAGCGTATAAAGTTAAAAAACCCTGAACCTCTTCACAAAGAATGCATCAAGTATAAAGATTATGTGTCATGCTTCTGTGGAAGGCACGCAGGTAAAAAAAATCTGTGTCAAAGGCCTTGGGTTTTGACTTCTTAGAAATTGTCTTCCCATGTTATTGTCTCTCGGTACTTTTATTCACCTGCCTGCTGTTCAAAAGAAATCCTAACGTGCTTGGGAAATGATGATATAAACACAAATACAACTCATACCTATGCAGATTGTTTAGCACAAAATGCAGGCAAAGTTAACTTTGGGGCAAAGTCTGGCACAGGCGTACCAGACAGTCAGTACACAGCAGGGTATAAATACAGATGGAAGAGAAATCTGTAGTTAAGTTTGCCTCACACTTCCTATTATAAGCTTCTAGTTTGAAATGCTTATAAACTTTGCCAGTATTTAATTGCTCAGTCTAAATTCTTTCAGTGTGTGATTTTTTTAAACTTTCAGTAAAAATGTAGCTGAAACTTTCTAAAATGTGACTAATCAAAAATATTCTGGTTTGCCGAAGTTGACAAATTGTTATAACTCTCATGTTGAAAAACTGAATCCAGAATGATGAACTCGGGAGTTTTGCCATCCAGTAGAATCAACAGCTGAATTATAGACCAAGACACAACACATAAGGAGATTTTGAGTGCACCTGTACTACCAGTTTGAATCATCACCTGTTTTGCTCCAAAGTCCTCTTCATTAGCATTCACTCTGTGTACACAATTATTCCTGGAATATCCTTTGAAGTAAAATGACAAGGCTTCCTTTCAGACAAAACCTAGAAGCCATTCAGCAGCTAGATAGCTCTAGGAAATGGTTTGAGTACAAAGTCTCGCTCCACTTGGTCCAATACTCCAACATCATCCTTTGAAGCCTTTTGCCTGGCTTGCCTGCATAACATGCTATAGTAGCAGGTAAGCGGTATGCTGCAAAAGTTTCTCTGTTTATCTTGGACAAACAAAAAAGGGTATTCTCTTTTAAAGAACCTTTAAAAATTGTTCAGATGTCTCACATGCAAAGACACACTTTAAGGTGTTGAGAGGAAGTCAGTGTGGCAGAGGACTCTAGGCTATCACAGCTCCTGAAGAAAGGGGAACCTTGGCTGCAAGAATCACCCTGACTACCAAAAAGAGATGTGGTAGGGCAGCTTGATGCTGAGGGATTTCTGTGTAGCACCAGGCAACGATACTTCAAAAGCAGACTTTATCCATCTTAAGGTACACAGTAAGAACTGGCACGATCACAGGATGTGAGCACAGCAGAGGAGTGGCATTTATAGAATGCTTATAGAATGCTTATAGAATCATTAAGGTTGGAAGACACCTCAAGGATCATCCAGTCCAACCGACCCCCCCCACACACCTATTACCCACTTAACCATGTCCTTCAGTACCGCGTCTAACCTTTCCTTAAATACCCGCAGGGACGGTGACTCCACCACCTCCCTGGGCAACCTGTTCCAATGCCCGACCACCCTTTCAGAGAAGAAATTTCTCCTAATCTCCAACCTGAACCTCCCCTGGTGCAACTTGCAGCCGTTCCTCCTAGTCCTGTCACTAGTTATCTGCGAGAAGAGGCCGACCCCCAGCTCACCACAACTCCCTTTCAGGTAGCTGTAGAGGGCAACAAGGTCTCCCCTGAGCCTCCTCTTCTCCAGACTAAACAAGCCCAGTTCCTTCAGCCGCTCCTCATAAGACCTGTGCTCCAGACCCTTCACCAGTTTTGTTGCCCTTCTCTGGACACACTCCAGGGCCTCGATGTCTTTCTTGTGGTGAGGGGCTATGTATGTAAAGGGTGTGGAAAGGCCTGCAGAAGACTCCACAATCCCTCCAAACACTGCACAGTGTTGATGCAGGCAGCCTGCCCCAGGGGGAGCAAGCCAAAAGCTGTGTTGATGGAAGCTACTCCTCACACCCTGACCAGGAAGTAGGGATTGCTTCTGAAGCAGTTCAGAAATCCTGTGTACACATCATCTGAGAAGGTGGATATGTCTGAGAATACATGGAAGCAGACCCTCATGCATCTACAGACTGATGGTACTCGCAGGGTTAAGTCCTGAGTATGCCTTCTGAGTATGTCTTTCAACTCTTCCCACACTGAGATAAAAATACACAGCTATATTAGTTATGACAAATCCTAAAAAAAGGCAAAAAAAAAAAGTATGAAGTGCTGAAAGACAAAATCTTGTATGGCATCAACAGGAGGTACAATTAATTGGATCTCTTCATTCATTCTATAAATACCAACTTAAATAGGATAAAAATGAAAATGTAGGAGTCTTAGCTACAGTCACCTTTATGTTACTAGTCTCACTCATCTGGTACAAAATTAATCTTCCCTTTGATATCATGTGGGAAGAGGGAATGGTAGTATGTGAATAGGAACATTGCACTTAATGCAGCAAAAACCTGGAATCAATGAAGACTGCTAAAAGTTGCAAAAAACCACACCATAATAATGCTCAATTTGGATTAGAAAAAGAGATGAACTATCAAAAAGAAAGTTGTCCTTTATATCCTCTGAATGCACATCCAATAAATTTTAAATACATTATTATGTCAATTTTTAAAGTATCTCTCAACTCCTTATAAGTACAAAAAATAAATCCACAAAATAGTGGAAACACAAAAGCAGACATCCTAATTTCATGTATGCTACCAGCAGAGATGCTCCTCCCTGAGTTTATTTTCCCAGATTCAACTACATGACATGCAGTGAAGTCGTGCTTTTATCTTTTTTATTTGCATCACTGAGGCAGAAGAACATCAAGTGATTTGTACAAAGTGTTTTAATGTTACTATTTTTGTAATTTCCATCCCTATGGAATTTGGGTACCAGCACACAAGTGCAGGCACTTTTCATAGGAACTGGCACTCTGGATAAGACAAATGGTTCATCCAGCTTAATAGCCTGTCTTTTACTTTGACCATCATTCAAATTCCCACATGTAGGTCATTTTATAACTTAATAACCACTGTGCAAACTGTGGCCACAAACAGATAAAATGTTTTAGTTACAATTAGATGTTAGATTTTGTTAGATATTTTTGTTATGTATTACTTTTTCCAGAATATTACTGAATCTCAGTAATGATGCCTGTTGTGCTTCAACCCCAGTAGGCAGCTAAGCACCATGTAGCTGCTCGCTCACTTAGCCCCAGTGGGATGAGGAGAGAATCAAAAGGGTAAAAAGACAGTTTAATGATAGTCTTTTAAAAAAAGAAGAAAACAACAAAGGAGAAGGAAAAAGAAAAAAAAAAACCAACAAAACCCCCCCAAAAGCTGGTCACCACTAGCCAGTGAAAGCCCAGGCAGCCCCCACACAATGGCACCCTGGCCAACCTCCCCACTCCTTCATCCAATTTTATATGCTGAGCATGACGCCACATGGTATGGAATATCTCTTTGGTCAGTTGGGGTCAGCTGTCCTGGCTGTGTCCCCTCCCAGCTCCTCGTGCACCCCCAGCCTACTCACTGGTGGGGTGGGGTGAGGAGCAGAACAGCCCTTGGCTCTGTGTAAGCACTGCTCAGCAGGAACTAAATCACTCCTGTGTTACCGTTTTCAGCCCAAACCCAAACCCCAGCCCCGTACCAGCTACTGTGAAGAAATGTGATTCTATTCCATCCAAAACCAGCACAATGAATGCCTGAATACCTCAGTAACGTTATGCATTATTTCTCCATGCTCACTACTTATGTTTTTCATGTTCATTTTAAAATTAAGTTGGCCCAAAGAGAAATCCAGAATCAATGTGTTAATGAACATGGACAATAGCTACTGACAACGTCTAATACCAGGCCAGCTACCAGCCATACATGACAACATTTCCAACTAGTCCAGAAGCTCCATTTAACCTCTGACCTGGGCACCCAAACCTGGCCTGCTTTGTCAGAGTTTTATCTGTATCCAGCCCTGTCTCCCTCCAGCATGACTTACTGACTGAACTTCCCAGATAAACCTCAGGCATACGTTGTAGGTAATCTTGTCTCCTGGATGAACCTTAGACCTCTGTTATAAGTAGTCCTCTCTCTGGGCTTGTCTCCTGTAAACTCAGACTTGTGTCTTGTCTCCACTCTGATCTTTGGCCCTATCTCTTGTTGTTCCTGAGTGGACTTCTTGGATGAACCCCTGCATTGTTATCTTGCCTTGCTTCAGGTTGGTGATCATCGCCATCCTGACTCCACTGGGACGGTACCCTGGTCAGACAGGCCCTGCCTTTGCTGTAGCCACCCTCTGCTCCCAGCTCATCCCCCCTCATGGGGCAGCCCCACTCATGACAGAAGAGTCATGAGCAAGCTGACTTTGGGTTTTGCCAATAAGCCGCTAGGAACTTAGTGAAAAGGGAGCTTCACAGGAGGTTTCACTACTTACCTGAAGCAAAAAGAGTCCTGAATTTTTAACAAAAGTGAAAAATCTCCTAGCAAACATTGTCTATAATTTACTAAATAACTGATGTTGTTCATTCCATTCAAAATAAAATCTGACCTATTTTTTAAACTTAAGCAGTAAGAAAGAGAATGAAAAGGTTTAAGAACAGACAAAACTCAGAAATCTGTATTTTAGTGCAATACTTCCACAGTCACTGAAAATTCTTAAAGCTGAGATTTAGGTAGTATAACTGATCATACATGGGCATTTTTTCATGTTTTACCAGTCCAGATCTTACAAAAATATGGATTAATACAACATCGAGAAGGTATCCAGTACTGACACTACTACATGTACATATGGTTAATTGTGGTTCTGAATGTGCACCTCTGTGTTACATGATGCCAATAATTGCCATTTGTAACTATGTGGTCACACAGAGGGCTGAAATATCATCCTGTTTACATGTATGCAGTTCTAAATTTTGACCTATTATTACCTCAAAAGAGTCTGACTTTCATAGAGCTTTGAATAAATTATTTTTGTAACCTTCACAACACAACAGATCATGACAGCAGGGAATCCAACACTAATGGACATTAAAAGAATTGAGGAGAATTAGCACCTTACAATTTAGAATGAGAAAAGTCCAAGAATTATTTAATGTAATTCAGGGCAGGCAAAATAAACTCATGCTAGTGGAGAAGGTTACTGAATGATGCTTAAGGTCTTTTGTGAAGTTGAATATGCTGGCTTTGCAGCTTTTGATGCTAGGTTGCATAGAAGAGAGAGAGAGAGAGTGTGAGTTTGAGAGAGTCTCTCTCTCTCTATATATATATGAAAATAGTGTATTGTAGGTGCTGATATTTTAGTTTATTCCCTCAGTTAGTTCCTTCAGACATAATCTGGCAATTTCACTACTCCTGACAGGAAAGTTACCTTAACTAGTAGTTTGGCCTGCATAAGCATGGAAAAATTGTTTAAATTTCAACCCACCCATTCCAGCCTCCTTACTGTCAGTGGTGCTTCAGTTTTCAGTTCTCTCTTTACATCTGACACAGAGTGCCAGAAAACAGAAGAGATCTGCTTCAGTCAATAAAGAAGCGTTTCGAGAAACAGCCTGCCAATGTTTCACAGTTATGTATAATGATGACAGTTCACTGGCTTCTCAAACGTTGTCCACAAGTGCAGTTGCGTAGTTTCTGTTGAGCCAAACTAACAGATTGCTAGTAAAAGGTCTCATTGTCTCCTGTCTTCCCTGCTCAGTTAGTTTTCTGCCATTTTAGCAAGGTGAACTGGCATATCACTCAATTAAACTAGAGAGAGAGCATGCAAAGCAGTAAAATTGTACAGCTGGGGATAGAAGATGTTGTCCCTATCACAGTGACAGTGATCTGTTCAATAAGCTCAGGCCAGAGCATGACTGTTCAACCACTGTAAAGAAATTAAAACAAAAACAAAACAAAAAAGAATCAAACTGGAAAGGACTAATCATGTAAATATTCCCCTTTCATTGGCACGCTGGACACTTGGCCGAGTTTCAAGCTATTAAATATTATCCAGGTGTTTTACACAAGACTTGAAATTATTTGGTGATCTAACTTTTGCAAGTTTAGACAATTTAATCAATACAGTAAAAAAATGCAAATTAATAGCTATGTTACATGCATTAGTTTCTGCTATTTTAATTTTAGAGATAGCCTAATCAGTCTGAATCTGTTCTGGTTTTTGAAAACATTGAGTTTGCATGAAACATGCAAGTTTATGAAAATACTAATATAGTCATATTCACTCATATTACATCACCTTATTTACATAGTTAATCATACTCTGTAGCAGAATAATTAAGCCCACAGTGACGTACCACTGTAGTAAAAATAAGATTTCACCTTAGCACCGCATGAAAATGGAAGTCACTTGTTTTATTCTCATATTTTATGAAGACACTAGAGCATACAGATGGAACTATTTTTCTTGTAAACCACCTCCACCCACTGATTATTTCATATAATACAGCAGGCCTTGAAAAACACAATTGCTTTCTGTTACTGGTGAATAAGACTCTTTCCCCAGCAAGTGAGGTGAGGGGGAGTGAAGTTTTCACAAGAGTTTCTACATCTGTGGTCACAAAGAAAACCTCCTAAATGTTAAGTGAGTCAGTGCCATCTTTTGAACCTGTATTCTGTCTGATGTGTTGATTCAAGGTTTCCCAACTAACAGCAAAATAAGGACAGACAATTTTCACTGCTGCTGTTCAGAAGTACTTGGGTAACGACGATACTGACAGAGTTTTTCCATTATTCGGAAAAACTATGAGCACTAGGAAGCACAAAAGAGGCCAAGAGCCAATGAGAAACTCATTAAGCTGCTTAAACAGATCTAAATCTAGGCTGCTGAGGTCACATCTCGCCCCCGCCACATATTTCCACCCCCTTCCTTTGGCCAATGCTAGTGTTTACAGAAGCAGGTGGTTGTGTGTCAGTTCAAGGCAAAAAAAACCCAACCAAACAAACACCCAAAACAAACCAAAACACAACACCACCGAAAAACCGAAACAACACATCACTTTGCAGGGAGAGTTTTCAAACTGATCAATTCTATGAACTGGTTTAAGGAGCTGCACAGCACCAGCATCAGTGCAGAGGATGGAGATAGGAACACAACAGCTGGGAATTAAGAGTAGTTTAAGCTTCTATGAAACTGAAACCTAACAAAGAACTGGAAGGTCTCGGGTTTATCCTCAGCTGTACAAACCCTTCATACACTGATCAAACTTCAAACTACAGATGGAGGTAGATTTCTCTCCCTTACTATCTCTTGGTATGTTGAAAATCCATGCTGTTTTGCTGGTCAGAAGTCTCATTTAGTAATAGTAACTCACTCATGACAGGGTCTTAACAGAAGCACAATAGTGATAACTGCACCTCATTTCTAAATTGTCAAACCAGAGAAGATTAGAGAACGGGTAAAAGGCAGACATGATTTGTTTTCCAGCATTTAAGAAGCAGGAAAGGAAGGGGACTGAAGCAAGAGGAAGCAGCTCTCCATAGTCAATAGACTTCTTCACAGTGCCCGGAAAAAGGAAAGTTTCTTTGTCCTTTCACCACAACAAAAGCAAAGTGTTCAAATATAATGGATGCAAGCTGATGTTAGATACCATCACATCAGACACAAGTGGCTATTAGGAATCCCAGTTCCTAAAAATGAGAGCAGAGATGCTTGCTCATGCTGGCTTTGATACTCACAGGCTGGGTAAGGAAAGAGATCACTTTCAGTTTTACACTCATATTTATTAGGCTTTAATTTTTCTATCCTTTAGTAGCACAGCACAATTAGAATTTAATAAGCATGTCTCACCTCAATTTTAAATGCTTTATGTTTCACATTATGATGAGTATTAATATTCCATGTGCTCCTTCCTCCGCTAACAGTAACTTGGGGCTTAATCTGGCCACGTGAAAAACAGTTTGTAAATTTTCCAGATGTACAACGGCCTTATTTTGCCTAAGAAGATGGTTCTGATTTTTTCATTCAGGCTTTGAGAGGTTGAAAAGTGGTTTGTTTGAAAAAAAATGATCTCTGGTACAGGTGGGCATCATGAAAACAAACACACCTACACCCAGGTTCTGAAAAGCAAACAAGGGATATCGATACTATTATAAAACCAGGCTGCAACTATGCACAGCTCACCTTGTCCTTACCCATACACTGCAAGCATATACTGAGGTCCTCAAACTGATGATGGATTTGTGTGAGAGGGTCAGCACGCCTCAGATATGCCCTATATTGTTTTATCATTTTCTTCCTTACATTTGCCGCTCTCCAGCCCCAGGCCCGGACCCCGAACGGCAGTCCCACTTTACCCACAGCGCCAGAGCCAATACCCCCCACTCGAGAGCGGGCTGCGATAAGTAACCCGGGCTCAGGGGGCTGCAGGAACCCCTCACTTCCCACGCGGTGCCACCGGCTGAGGGAGAGCCCTCCAAAGGCCTGGGGCGCTGTGAGAACCTCGGCCCGCCCCGCTGCTTGGCCTCAGGCGGCGGCATCGGTGAGCGGGGGCGGGACAGCTCAGCCAGCGGGGCCCGCCCCAGGGCGGG
>VWZZ01007160.1:604754-624292 GCA_013399095.1 Psophia crepitans
CGGAGGGTGGGAGTCGGTGGAGGGAGGCCGTGGTTTTGGCGTGCGGGGGAGTGCTGGAGGGAGGGGATGGGAAACGTGTCCTCCGCCGTGCCTGGCGGAAGGGTGAGCTGGGAGGGGGGGTCTCTCACTTCGGGGCCAGCCCGGGTGCAATGGCGGGGGAAGGGGCGCGTTTTTGGCGGCAGGGCCGGGGGGGGTCTGTGCGCGCTGCTGCTCTCCCCGTCCTGGGACGTTTCGTTGCTGCGTGGCTGCGACTGCAGCTGAAGTTGTGCTTGGGGGGGATCATCGTAAGCGCTCAAGGAGTGCCACTCGAATTCTTCTCATCTCCTTTCCCTGACAACGGGGAATGAGGCCCCGTTTTGCCTCAGTTTTCCCCGGTGCTCCCGGGAGAGATTTGTTTGGCAGCCACGGAAAGGGCTTGCACAAATAGTGGTCACAGAAAACTTGTAAATCCAACAGATTACGCTTAACTTTTGTGATAGGCAATTAGGTACACGAGTGGAAGTCTGGACGGTGACGTATATGGTCTGCCTCATCCAGGTGCTGTTCCTCTGGAGCTCTTCCGTTGGGTTGACTTCTGCTTGTCTTCTAGTTTTTCAACATCATTGAAAGCTAAACATAGGGAGATTGGATGTTGTGGTTTATGGGTGGGGGGTTGTTTGTTTTAGCTTTTTTTCCCCCAATATCCTCACCACCTTTGATGTTAAAAACATTCAAAGTTTTCTGAGATTAACAGATCTCAAAAATATGCTATGGGTGAAGGATAAAAGTATGTTGCTGGGAGGGAGAAATATGTGTTGTGGGCCTGCTTCTGATATTAGTCTTTGTAACCCCTAGAACAAGTAAAATAATGAAATGTAAAACGTGTGCTGCACTGATGCTTGTTTCAGAGCTAAACTAAATATAAATATTTCTGAAGCTAAAACCCAAAGACTGCAAGGCTGAGTTCGTAGACATAGTTCAAATCTCTCCCTCCCTGCTTAGCTACAGGAAAACGTAGCTTTATATATTTTATTGGGTGAATTTTGAGGCATAACTAAAATTCCAAAACCCTTCTGCAGATGAAAATGTTCAGTATTAAGATTGTTCAACAAAACAGTATCATTTTTCTCTCATAAATTTTAATACTCTTAGTGTCTTGAAAACCCCTGAATTTCTTGACTCAAATCTATCTAGATTTCCTTTTCAAAGTAACTGAGACTGCAAACTTTTTTTTTTTTTTTAGGAACCTGCAAAATCAGCCAAGAGTGGAAAAAGTGGCAAAGATGGACAAGATAACCAAGAACATGAGGTAAATATTACTAAAATATGTAGGTTTTTCCTGGGCAAATTTGTTATAACTCTTGAAGAATGTTTTAAGTTTTTCTAGATTGTTGTAATTTTGACGTCCTAGGTGGCTGTGAGGGAAGTGGTTGTGGAACTACTGCCCCGGTATTTGACAAAAGGTTTTTTAAGACTTAAGATGCTTTTGAGGAAGTTAATTTTATTTAGAGTAAATAAATGTTTGCTTGCTACAGCCTTAAATGTTATGAGGCGTACATCTATCTTATTTTCTAGTCTTATTGTGAGGTTTTTGGGCTTGTCTGCTAGTTGCTCATTGCAGTTTTTATCATTCTCTATAATTCCCAGAGCTCTCTTCTCTCAAACTGTCAATGTTGGCATGTCAGTTAAGTGTCAGTAGCATGTTACATTGTCAGGAGACCTTAGGCTTAGTCAAAGGCTGCTAGTTGTTTTGTTTTGTGGTTTCTTTTTATACATACACAATGGAGTGTTCCATTTCTGACTGATTATTCTGTTGTTGATGATGATTTTTTTTTCCCTGTATGCATTGCTCTCTGTTTTGCCCACCAACCAGGTGCAATGACTTGAAAGAGGTCAGTTAAATCACTATTCACTCCCTTTCCCATATTAATCCCAAAACTCAGAATTAATAGGTTTGCTTCTTTTGGAAATCCACTGTTTAGGTGGATTCTGAAATGTCCTTCAAAGTGTTCATACCAGCCTGAATGTAAAATGCTACACTGCAAAGCTTATATGTATTTCAACCTCTAAACTACATGTTTTGATACTGAAAGATGTTTTAAGAACAAAATACTCATCCAGCTTTACCATTTTTCCCTCCATGAAATGGCTTTTGGGGATAGGTGGATGGGAATACTTAGTATACTCCTGATGCACTTCAGCGAGTTCTCATTTGTTTGTTGTGCAGAAAGATGCACACTACTGTCATAAATTAAGAAGATCCTTAAAACTTGTAAACTTAAGTATTTTGGCAAATTCAGATAAAAGTGTGATTGAATGGAGGGAACCTAGCAGCTAGAAGGAAGCTTAGCAACTAGGAAAGCTCTTAGAATGAAGTAAGAAATGTATCCGTTTCTAATGGGGTAGACAGACATACTTTATTGTGATTTTCTGTGTTTACATTATATTGCTGTAACATTAAAAAGAGTATTACTTCTTGGCTGTAGTTTTAGTTCCTGTGCAGTTGCGAGGCTCGTCATTACATCTTTGCTGTACACTTGTTGACGGCTTACTTTCTCAAGCTTCTGAGTGACAAGCTGCTGAGACCAAAACTGTTTTTCTTACTCCTTCTTGGTACTTCAGGATAGAGTTTAAAGCTCCCATAGTTCATTAGTGGAGAGCTTTAAATGTTAACTGAAGACGTATATGCAGTTTTCTTTGTAACATCTTTCTGTGTTTGCGGATCTAGTTGGGGTTTTTTTGCTTAATATGTGAGAGTGATGAATCTCAATAGGAGAATATATTGTAGTGTTCATGCATTTTTCTTTTTCATTTGTCCTTCCAGGTAGAATTCACAATGAAAAGTACAGTTTACTTATGTTATCTGTAATACTTAATCATATGTGAGTAGGGGCAGAATGGGAAAGGGACTGGGAATGTGACTGGTACATATACTATGATTGCCATTCCCAGTGGGCATTATTTAATCTCCATACAATTTTGAACACCTCTGCACTTGACTTATTAACTTAATAGAATAATTGCTCACGAATCGTAATGTAGACTTTGCATTCTAATGTAGCTGGCTGTAATCATGATGTATGTTAGCTGGTACTTGTATAAGCAGAAAGGAGGCTATTTGTTAACATAGTGAAGACAAGTAAATATAGAAATATTCTGGAGCGCACTGTTAATACATTTTAGGTGATTTTTTTCTTTGAAGAAGGTTATCTTCATGTTTTCTTGTACATGTGTTTTTCACATGGCTTTTTAAAAATCCTGTTCTAGACTATGAGTAGATTTGGAAATATGTTAGTTCACTTAATTTTTTTTCTCAAGATGCATTTAATGCATTTGCTTTTAACACAAATGAATTTAATGCAAATGGTAGACTGTAAAAACCAGAAACTGTCTGCTATTCAAAGAACGGGGGCAACACAAGCAGCAGCATCCCACAAATACTTTATTTATAGACACTTTTATCACGCTTAACTAAATTCATGATGCCTTGGACTTCTATAGATAAAGTACAACAGATCTTAATATTTACAAAAATGAACAAGTGTTTTTCCTGTCTTGCAGTCAGTAAAATGAGATTTCAGTTGAGTGAAGCTATATAGAAAGTTTGAAAAGGGATCAAAATGATTCTTTGTATGTCAGGTCAGGATGCTCGTGCTAAAAGGGGATAAACGTGTCTTAAGATGATGCTTGTTTTGAAGAGTTCAGCAGTAGGCCATAAGCATGTACAGAAGTATTAAATAGTAGCTGCAGCACACAGGTGACGTACTGAAGTAAATGCCTCTTCATTTAAATCTCAAAAAAATCCCATTGTAGTGTTTGGAAAGCAAGGTCCATCCTGACTATTTTCCTGTCTCCAGCACTCCCACTGAGGAGATGTTTAGAGGAAAGCATGCATAATGACTCTTTTTGCCTTACCTATGCGTTGGTTACTTGATGTAATACCGAAAGATCCATGCCACATAACAAGAGAGGTCCATCTTGCTTCATATTTGCTGTGTGCTCAGTAGCTGATACTAAAGAAGAGAGATTCAGCAACAGAGTAGATGTAAGGTCTTCCATCCTGGTATGCTTTTCTTTAAGCCAGTATGTGGCTTAGAAGGTTGCTTAGCTGAGGAGTTGTAGAAAATGGGTTTCATATTGTTAATGATATTACTGACATTTTTAGATTGTCATCTGTAGATATTTTTTCCCCCCAAGCCGTACTTAATCTTCCCTAAGTGGGAGGGCTTCCTTTACTTTGATTGTCCTCTGTTTTCATGTGCCATTCTCTTTTTTTTTTTGTGATGGAGGTACCAGAAATGCACAGTGGGTGTGAGATGAGGGCACCCTGTCATTCTGTACCCTAATGCAATTATTGCAGTTTTCAGTTGCACATGTTGTTCACTTTTTGAACACTTAAGAGCTGATATGATTAAGCTCCCATCTAACTTCAGTTTGCAACCTGTTAGTAAACATTAATGAATTAGACTAAATAGCTGCCAGAACAGCTGAATCTGTTCCTTTAAGTGTAACCTCTTACTTCAGCAGTCAGTCCAGGATGTTAGTGTCTTCAGGTTGTGAACAAAGACTTCATCAGTTGTGTATTGGTTTTCCTCTGCGTGGGAGTAGTGTCTCTGCTCTGGTAAAATGCTTGTGGAGTTTGTTACCTGTGCCCCAAACCTGTACTCAGAACACAAACAAATAATAACTTAAAAAAATGCTTGGGTGCGGCTATGCTAACACTTAGGTCACAGGGAACATGTCCACAAGTTACTAACTGGCCTTTGCAGAAGTTACTTGCCTCATGGATAAGCTTTAGTGTGGAGTTCTGTTTTGTCACAAGGGTGTGGAGATCTCCTTTTGAGTTAAGGCAGTAGTAACTTACGATCAGTATAATTTCTTTAGAAAGAGATGGCTTGGTAATAGTTAACGATTGCTGAGAAACATTATATTTTTCTATCTCTAGCAAAAACCTAACACTTGTCAAAATTCCCGTGTTTCTTACAGAACTTTAATAGTAGTTTTCAAATACAACCACAGGGAAGGGAAGTTAAAACTTTAACCCTCTTATTTCTGTCTGTTTTCTCTGTGGGAATGTATGTATTAAAACTTGTGCTATTTACCAACCATTGAAATGGTCTAGGAGCACTTGGACAGTTCACTGTTGTGGTTCACCTGGGGATAGAAGGGTCAGAAGTACCTGGTAACCTTTCATCCAAGGCATTAGTAGGTGACTGAGTGATAGCATCTAGGTCTAACTGGACTGGTTTAAGAAGGCATGGAACTTCTAAATTTAAAACTGCATTCATTTTGAATCTAGGTGCTGAGTAGTCTGTATAAGGGAAAGACTACTTTTGTTATTTAGGAAAGCACTGGCTTGGTGACTTCCAACGACTGAGAACAGAAATCATAACTTTACGTTCTGGACTTACAAGAAAGCTAGAGAGGGACTGTTTACAAGGGCATGTAGTGATAGGACGAGGGGTAATGGCTTTAAGCTAGAAGAGGGGAGATTTAGGTTAGATATTAGGAAGAAATTCTGCCCTGTGAGGGTGGTGAGGCACTGGAACAGGTTGCCCAGAGAAGCTGTGGAGGCCCCATCTCTGGAAGCGTTCCAGGCCAGGTTGGAGGGGGCTTTGAGCAACCTGGTCTAGTGGAGGGTGTCCCTGCCCATGGCAGGGGGGTTGGAACTAGGTGATCTTTGAGGTTGGAACTAGGTGATCTTTGAGGTTGGAACTAGGTGATCTTTGAGGTCTCTTCCAACCCAAACCATTCTATGAAGTTCTTCTGCCATGCAGAACAGGAAATGGAAGACTAATGTGGTTTGAGGAGTGCATGTGTGTTTGTGTGTATTATCTCACTGTTTCTATGTGCTGCCCTGGTTGGTTCTTTCCTACGTTAAAGATGTGTGTGGGTTTGTGTTTTTTTTAAATACAGACAAATCAAAATGTAGTAAGATATAAATTGCATTGGTCAGTTTTCTTGCTGTGCAAGAAATTGCTTGATTTATTGGCAGCATGCGTTGCCAATGTCTGACTATAATCACTGTTGAAACCAATTTAAAAAAAAATTTAAAAAGACTTTGTTAAGTACTGATGTACTTATGGCTTCTGTCCTGCCACTGTGTCACAGCCATCACTGTTCAGTAGGTTTATTAAACACTGGTAATAGCTTCCAGTGCGGCAATTTCGTCAGGCTTTTATTTCTTTTTTTCCAGAGGTTTTTCTTTTCTGCTTTGTGGAGCATTTTTTATTTAAAAGTTAATTTCTTAAGCTATTGAACATAGTGGTAATATTTTTCGGAAATGGTAATGCGGTTACAGAATGCTGTTTTTAATGGGCTGTCTTTAAAATACGTCACCAAAAGCAAGGATTTTCATCTCTATGGAAGAACCTTGAGAGCTGGCTATCTAGTTTTCTGTGATCACCTTTCCTATATTGGCCAGCACACAGTGGAGAGAGACTGTCAGTGTTCTCATCACTTCTTTTACTGATTCCTCATTGCATTTGCACCTTTGCCAGTTTCTTTAAAAATAATAAATGAAAAAAGGGATAGGAAGTAGAAGTGGTATTGATGGTTTTGTGTGGGCAGAGATCATATCCTAATGTTAAAAGGAAACTTAGGAAAGGCAAAAGCAATAAATTCAACATTCTTTGTGCTAACAGATTCCTGTGATCAGTAGCCACAAGTTATTTAGAAAGTTGACTCCATATTTTCTATACACTATTGCTTATTTTTCTAATTTTTCCTGTTTGTGATTTTCATTGCAGTGTTATTTAAGGTGCTGTACCAGATATTAGTAACCCCAAGAAACAAACATATTTGATCTTGAGGACAGCATACGGAGACTGTTATGCAGTGTTTATAGCTTGTGTGACTGGATTTTTCTACTTAAGAATTTTTAAAGTTGTACTTTAAAAATCTTAGCACAGCTAAGTACTTATTAGGCAACTCAGTAGGGACTACAGCAGAAGAGCTTGAAATATGGGGGTTGAGGAGGAGAGAATTCCTTTCCAAAAGTTCTGGGGTTGTTTTCTCCTCCTTGTTGATACAAATTAGGACTAGGACTGCTTCTAAATAAATTCTGGAAATACGTTTTTGCCACAGACCATTCTTCCAATCAGACAAGATTATCCTGTTTTAATTGTTTAGTATGCTAACTTGTACCTGCATGTGATTCAGTGTATATATATATTTATTGTCATTTGTATAATTAAGCTGTCATTTAAGCTCTTTGCCCATTTAACAACAGTAATGGAAATCTCTGTCACCCAGTGGCATAGTGTTTTTGGATGCATTGAGTTCAGCATCTTTGAGGTATAAGATTCTTCTGTATTTGTTGTTCTTTCTGAAAGCAGATGTATTTTATGAAGATATACTTAGTGTAGATCAGATTTATCTCTTCTAACTAATGCCTGAATTTAAGTATTGCTTTATTTATAACATCAAACAGTGTTTTAAGGGTTTTGGTAGTATTCCCTACCAGGCTGTCAGTTTGATGCCAGTTATATAGCCATCTAGATTGGGAATGGCTGATAGTCTGTAATAAAGCATCCCCAAACCCCAAGTTTTCAGTGGACCAATTCAATAATCTATGTTTGTCTGGTGCGTGCAGCACAGCACAAACCGAGCTGTACCCTAACTGTTTCCTCAGTATGTATTCAGTCATACCTCCTAGCTGGACTGATAGGTAGAATAGCCAGTGTTTTCACGAGTCGGTCCCATGAAGTAGGTAAAATTTATTTGGAAATCAGTCATCTTTCAGCTGGAAGAAGACAGATACTCATGTAATGAAAACAAAAAATTGAAGTTTTGAACAAAGAATCCTCTCAAGTTTGAATCACAAAATGGCTATAAATGAACAGTGCTAGACTTTGTTTTCTGAAGCTGTCTAGCGCTATTGATTTGGGATTTTACTTCTAACATTAGCAAAGCAGGACTTTGAACAAAAACTGCATATAAAATCAGGATGGAGTTTCTCTTATATCAGCTATGTAAATACTGTCTGTGGGCTTGGGGGTTTTTCTTCTTTGTTTTTAAACTGGTGTGGCAGCTTCTTTTAAAAAATAAACAAAAATTAGTTTTCAAATTATGCTTGCGGTTCTGATTTTTCTTTTCTAGGGAGAATTTTTTTTAATGGGTTGATATAATCATTGAATACTTAGTGTAGCAAGTGAGTATACCCTGAGTACTGAATGAGGAGCTATTCGACTATAAAGTTGCACTATGTGTTTCTCTTAAAGCAGCTGTGCAACTTTTTATTTTTTTAACTTCTGTAATTTCCTATTTCCATTTTTTTATTGACATCTTGCCTTTTTGCTTTCAGGAATTGAAATTTTCTTCTGCAACCAAAGCACATATACCTTAATACTGATTGGTGAAAGAGCTTACCTTAACAGTGCTTGTTGTGTAACTGTGGTATTATGCTTTTATAACTAATTGAGTTGATTAAAGAAATGGACCAAACACTGCTGTATACAAGTATTTTGTTACCTAAAATGAGATGCTTCTGAAAACAGGATACTATGCCCTTCTGGTTCTTACACAAGGCTGACAACTACTTGTGTAATATATCATGTGTGAGGTCTTTGGTTTGTGGTTTCTTTTAGTACTTGCTGTCCTCTACTTCCTAATCGTGCTTTTAAACTCTCTGAATCCTTCCTGAATGGAAACACAGCAATGAAGGCAAAGGCTGCTCTAATAGGAAGGAGCAAAGTGGTATTCAAAAACGGGTGTCAGCAGTGTGAAAACAATCCTTTTCATCCTTTGTTTCTAATCACTTCTCAGCTTTTTTCATAAGATTAAAGGCCTACTGCTCCTTAAACTTTGAGAGGACTCAGGTGTTCATTAATGCACGTGTAATACAGAATTACTAATAGAGGTATCCTACAGAGAATACAAATAGTAAGAAAAATTAAGTAGCTGTTGAATCCACCCATGTGTTCACAAACTTTACAAATATTAAATATTGTTTTGAGGTTTTTCCCTCAGTTTCATTTGAAATCAGAATAAATTTGTAATTCTGCAAGTAGGACAAGGGTAGTTTCTGCTAGGCTTTTTGAAAGTAAAAGGGTGGTTCAGGCTGATCGGCGAGAAATTACAATTTAAAATCAAGAACTAAAGTAATTTAGCCCAGGCCATCATTTATTCAGATTCTTCATCTCTGTATTTATATAAATGTTTTTAAATAATACTTAGAACATTATCTGGTTTTAATAATCTTTAATTAGCTAACTGAAGATGGCATGTAACAAATTTTACTTTTCTGGGGGCATTTGTTTCTTTGAAGTTTCATTATAGAAAATGCATTAAGAAACAGATGTTGCTTTGCTGCTGATGTTTGTGAAGTACCAGGTGCTCGCTGGTGGTGGTGTTTTGGCGACAGCAAGAGAGCATGAACCTGGTTACAGTCTGAGGCTGGGCACCCTATCGTCTTTGCCAGTACTCTACAACCTGGGGCTGCAGATCTGATCTCTGACAGAAAGGAATCAAATGTCAGTTCATTCCTGAGTAAACTCGTTGAAATTAAGTTTACAAGAAGCAAATGGAAACCAAACCTTATGCTACTGATATTTCACTACGAATGTAAAATTACAGTGCGAGAACATCAGGGATATAGTACACCGAGCTGAGACATCTTTGGCAATTGTTGGGATTGGTTTGTTTTGCAAGTCAAGTGCGTTGCACAAAACTGTGGTGATACAATTCGTCAGAAGATAAAATTTGAGCTGTGTGTGTAAGCAGCTAACAGGAAATACAAGCAATGCTTGGCATCGTGAAAAATAAACGCCAGCAACAAAGGCAGAAGAGCTTCAGCAAGTTGTAGATGAGTCTTCTAAAATGGTTTGTGACTGTAAACTTGCCGTGGGCACCCCTCCCCAGTGAAGAGCGCCAGATGACCTTCACTGCTTGTAGGGAACTTCCCAGTCACTGATGCACTTCAACAAACTCCACACTGCCTCTGACAAAACAGTGATGGAAATTCGGAGTTAGACATTATGAATAGCCAGCAGTGGCATTGCTATGTGTATATGCAAAATCACAGTTGCTAAACAAGTACCACAAGATAAATCAGTGAGTGCTGATTACAGTGTGCTAAAATATATAAACTTTGTCATCGTGACCCTGCTGAAAAATTAATCTTTTTGTTTATCATTATAACATGGATCCTCAAAGCTTTAGGATGTAGCTCTTGCTGTATTACCAAATAAAAACATAAGTTACACTGGATAGTCCAGCAGTAGTCTCAGCATAACTCAAACACTGAGCAAACCTTTAATGATAATAAGCACACTTTCTGGAAAGGCAGCTGCAAAGATCACTGTAGCAGGCCAGTCCAGGTATCGTTCTGGCAAATGATTTTGTTGAGGAAAAACAATAGAAATTGAAATTACGGTCTCTGTGAAACCAACCAAATTCTTCAGGACCATAAGTTACATCTCCAGAGGCTCCTCCATAAGTTGTCTGTCCAGACTTCTGGTGGTGAAACTAGTGAACAATAATGGCGTAGTAGCAAGAATCTTCAACAAAGAACAAACCTCAGAACTGTTTGTCATCCAAAATGGAACCCAGCAAGCATGTTGTTTCCATGGGGTTTTTTTGTTTTGTTTATGGATCAATGCCCTTTTTTATGCATCCAGATGATTAAGAATCCTCATCAAGCTTTCTATAGTTTCCACTGAGTCTCTGTAGACTGAAAATACCTATGTTAAAGATTGGAGCTAGTTGCTCTGTTAAAACTCCTTACCAGTGATTGGCCACTACTTGCATGAACTAGAATTGCTGAAACTCTCTGGATAGCTCTGTCAAGCCATATCTTTTATAGCACAATAACAAGAGTTCATTCTGATGTTGTCCTGGTTGGAAGGCATGTTGCACTCGTGGTATTAACAACACAGCGTTGAAATTAGTTGACAAATACCACTCTCCTGGTAGCGTGCTGTCTTGAACAGCTTGCCTTGGTTCCAACTGCTAATCTAATGCCACCAGCCCACCTCCTGCAGGTATGCTGTGGATATTTTTACTGGATTGATGGCTACTGGGCTATTTGCCACATACGATCTGTCCCTGTTCCCACCCCCAAACCAGAGCAGTAAATGAAGATCTGCAAAGAAGAGAGCTCTGCAGCAGAGTTAGATTCCTGGAGTGTTCAGAGATTTTAACGTTACTTTGAAGTTACTGCACAGGGGAAGAAACTGCATGGAAGGCTCTTAACTGATCTCCACCCATTTTGACTCCTTGATCTTTGATTTCAGTTCTCTTCTAAAGAGATTAAGTTCAACTTCTCAGCCTAATGATATTGATTATATATTGGGCCTCAAGGTCTTAGACAAATTATTTTCATTACATACTCATACAGATTTGAAAATGAAGTTGTAAATGTCCCTTTCAATTTTTCTCATGTTCTTTGTTTAGTTTCAGTAAATTATATTTCCGTTTCATTGTAAGTATATTTTAGATCTAATCCAGAGTGCTTTTGTAGCCCCTTCTGAGGCTGCCTTGGCAAGAAATGAGCTTTTCTGGGTGCTGTAGATCAGACCTCTGTTTATCCTAATGAAAAATAAATCCATGGAGGCTACTTACTATACCAGAAGGAAGGGATTAATTCTGCATTAATATAAGCATTCTCCCTCTGTTCTCAGATTCCCATAAAAAGTGTTCTGTGCTTTTTCACTCTGTGTACCTGCATTTCACAGGGAGTCTTAAATATGTGTTAATTGGTACAAGTTCGCCTCTCCAGATCTTGTAGTCCACAGAGTTTTTATCAAGGTTCTTGCTGGTATGTGGCTTGCTGCTGCCAGCCTGGGATGGCGTACACACTGGTAGAAACTTGAATTCAGTGGCGATAAACATTACAGGGAAGAAATTTGTGGATTAGCGTTAGATCTGTGTCAAGAAGCACCATATAGGATACTGCCTAGCACCACACTCTCCTCAGACAGAGAGAGAATGTCTTGCGTTGTGCTTAGGGGGTGATGTGATTTTTGTCACTAGTAAGCCATCTAGATTTTTTTCATCTTGAATGACAGATGCATCTGGATGTGTGCATTGTCAGGGTAGCTTGAATACCAGTTTTTGGGGGGACTGTCAGAAAGGGAAGAATAGGATCTTCTGAAAGGTTTGTTAACATATATGGGATGCAGAATGGACTTTCCTGCCAAATCTTAGTACTCTCTTTCTCATGTCTTAGATGGCTGGCCAAAAGTGAAAGTTACAGCGTGGGCTGTTCAGTGAAGGTCAGTTTAATTTGAAAAGAAAAACTGACTGTAACTGTAGATGTGCTTGGTCTACTCATATCTTTCTTTGATGACAAACTTAGTGTTGTGGTCTGACCTATGCTTGCCTGTGTACGGGGGTGGAGGGTAACAGGAACAAAGGATCCAACTTTGCTCAAAACAGTGATGTTAAGGAATGTACCACATTCTGCATGATGCAGGAGGACTCAAGGGAAGGAGGGATGGCAAGGACTATCTGTTGTCAACTGTTGTGAGTGTCAAGAAAGCTCATTCTCGCCTTCCTGCCTTTTGGTCTCTTGAATTTAAGCTTATTCAAGGAAACTGGGGAATATAAACGCTGTTTTTTCAATTGTTAAAAGCAGAAGTTAAGAAGAATTGCACTGGTCCTGATTGTCTTAATGTTCATAGAATCTTTAAGGTTGGAATAGACCTCTAAGATCATCGAGTCCAACCGTCAACCCAACACCACCATGTCTACTAAACCATGTCTCGAGGTGCCATGTCTATATGCTTTTTGAACATCTCCAGGGGCAATGATGCCACTACCTCCCGGGGGAGCCCGTTCCAATGCCTGACCACTCTTTCAGTTAATAATTTTTTCCTAATATCCAACCTAAACCTCCCCTGAAGCCCTATCACTTCTTGCTTGGGAGAAGAGACCAACACCCCCTTCACCACAACCTCCTTTCAGGTAGTTGTAGAGAGCAATAAGGTCTTCTCATGAAAGTATGTAAAGTCCTAGCTTTTAAAAAATAAATTGATCAGAAAACCCAATGGTTGTGTTTTAATTATGATCTGAAGAAACACATGCTCAATCTGACATTTTTTCAGACTAATTTGTACACATTTTTAGGCGTTTACCAGCACTTTTGTAATTGAATGTGTCTATGAATATATAAACGTTTGAGTAGGAGGGAGCTGTTTGCCAAAAGAGGGGGAAGAATAGGTATTTTACATTCTAGTCACAGGAAGAGAATTGATAAAAATATCTGAAGTTTGGCTGTTCTGATGTCAAATAAGTTGAATTGTTCACTGATGTAGCAGAAGTTGTGGTTCCTGAAGTAGTTTGGTTTGTTACTGGGAGGAAGAAGCTGAGCTTGGGTGGCTCTTCGATCTGAACTAATGAGATCATAAAAAGTTAAGTATGTTGCCTCTAAATCTTTAGCGAATGAATACACAGAATTGTTAGTCTGAATTTGCTTTCTTTTTAGAGAGGTGTTTAGGCTTGCTGAGCTGTGGAGGCCAGTTCTCTGGTGAGGCACCATGGTGCCTCTTGCAGAGGTCATTGGGTACAGCTGTGTAGTGTACTATTCAAATAATAATGAACTGGAAACTGTTGGGCGGTTTTCTGGTAGTGCTGTCTGAATGGCTGGAGCATGACTGAGAAGCAGAGATGAACATGGTTGATGGCAGAAAGGAGGAGGAAATTTGTTGGATGGATTGGCTGGTGATTCATGGCTAGAATTACGCTGGAGTCATCACTGCTAGATGGGAAGTTGCCATAGTAACAAAAAGATGCTTTCTTTCAACATTTCTAATTAGAAACGTTACCCGTCCTCTTAAATAACCACCTTTGGCTAATTTTAGAATTTAGAATACTTGGTTCCCTGAGGTGTGTGTTACCTAAGGATACCATAGTGTGCGCAGGCACATGTGAGCACTTGTTAATTTGAAATTGAGGATTTGTTTGAGAATAGAGGAAACAGGAAAGCAGCTTTTCCTGTTCCAAGTAATGAACAAAAACAGGTGGCAGAGGAAGATAGTTCAGAAAACCACCATTAGGCTCAAGCACAATATCGAAAGTATAGAATCATGTGTGCAGTAACAGTGTTTATAATGCATCTTAATTAGCTTTTATTGTTTAATACATGGTGATTGCTTCCTAATTTTTAGTGCTGGTTTTCTTTTTGCTTAGTCTATTCATAATTTAATTTGGAATGCTTTTTTTTAAAATAAGTTCTGGAGTTTATTTTTTTGGTAATTTAAGACCCCTTGTTCTATAAGGCTGGAAGAGGTTTTGTTATTATAATATTAAATTTGCAAAATTTTAATCTTAAATGTGTTCAATGAAACCTAAACGTTGCTTTCAGTCATATCTTCAGTATATTAAGTAATGTATGTATAATACAACACAATTGTTAATCTATTCTTGAACATACATTTCTCAGTTGTGCTACTAGAACAAAATTTGAAAAAAATTACTGTCTTAAAGACTCCAAAGGTAGATAATTTTATGTATGGTAACATTTTCATATGCGCTGAATGTGTACACTCCCAGACCATATGGAAATTGCTGAGGAATAAGCTCTTCTGGAAATCCTTTTTAGAACATGGGAAAAAAAAGTGGTTTCTGTTTTAGCCATGTCCCTGTGAAAATGCCATTGATGTGATTTCATGCAGGAATGGCACACTGCTTTCATATCTACTATGCTTAACAAAATTCTAATTATATCCATCCAGTCTGCCAAAGTACAACTTGATTTCCATCCTGAATCCCATTCCCATCTGATTTTTTTTTTATTTTTTTTTATTTCTTATCACATGGGCACTTCCAGGAAAGGAGAATACGGTCTTTCCTGTAAGAAAAAAGTGCCAAGGTATATTTTCAGATGTGTGTGCTTCAGTGTAAAATAGTTTGCAAATTTGAAAGGCTTCTACAGCAAATTAAGGTCCTGTAAAATGAATTACAATACTTTCAATAAGATTTCCTGCTCAGCTGTTTCTATATTCTTAGTGTAGATCACTTCTAGATGTTTCATCATTCTTGTTAAGAATGTAATGAAATTATTCCTATGTAAAAAGTTAACTATTACCTACTTTAAACCTGCTTTTCCTACTTCAAAAAAGAAATGAGAGAGGCAGCATCACAAGTTCTGACAGGCTTTTGTTAATGATGCATTTTATTCAGCTTGAGAGAAAGCGCTGTGAAGTGTAGTCTGGGAAATAACAGCAAACTGGAAACCTATAGATGGGAACCGTTTTTCTGGGTTTATCTTATTTATTTCATACAGAGGTACAGTGACAATCTGATAAGGGTTATTACAGTAAAAGCAACTTGCTCTGAGTAGGCAGTAAACTGCTCCAGATCTTCACGTATCTTTTAGAAGCTGCTGAACCTACTACAATAATAAGACTTTCTTCTTCAAATTTATATCAAAGCCTGAATGTCCTAAGCCAAGCTTAGGACTCTAGCAACGAGATGCAGTACAGATAGGCAGTGAAAGGTTCACTTGCTGTGAGTAGACAAGGTCCTGTGATCACTTTGAAGCTGAACTTAGCCAAATACCGTGAAAACCTGAACTTCTCAGGGAAGAGGTGAGAGTAGCTCAGGACCTACAGTACTTGAAAATTTGTTTTCGGTTGGCTGATAACTTCAAATAAATGGGCTAGTGCATGTCAGAAGGTGATCTCTTCCCATCTGTATGAGGGCTATGGTATAGGAATAAACACTGAAAAGAGGGAACAGAAGAATAGATAGCTATACATTCAGAGGATGATGAAGAGAGCAATTTGATTAAAAGTTTATTGTGCTTAATTTATTTCTGTAACAAAAATAGGTTTTTTAGAAGATTTTCCCCTCTTCAGCTGCAATTAACTGCTTTCATTTCTTCTTAAGCAGGTGTCAAACAAAAAATCGAACAGCACTCCTCCCCCAGCACAACTATCTAAAATCAAAGTACCAGCACCACAGACAGTACTGAAGAAAGAAAAGCGGCAGAGTTCTTCCAGGTTTAATGTTAGCAATAACAGGGAGCTTCAAAAACTGCCAGCTTTAAAAGGTATGTCCTTCTAATTTAGAATGACTCTTGTGGGGGATCTTGGCCATGAGACACAAGCACCTTGACTATTTTGCTTCTTATATCTGGACTTGACATGTCAAGTACACACATGTGCAAACATGCACATACTTGCATGCTTGAACATGCTGTTGGTTGGTTGGGGTTTTTTTGGTGTTTTTTTTCTCTTTCATTCCTTATATGAGGACTTCAGTGTGTTGTATAGGAAATATCTAAGTTTCTTCAACTCAGAAACGTCTGTGTGAACATATCTTCACTTGTCTCACATAAAAGCAGAATATTTGGTCTCTATGCAAAGCATCAGTCATCTGTCATCATGCAGCATGCTCAAACCTTACTTTGTACTAAAATATCTCTTGGCATTGTGAGAAGACCTGGTCTACTGCCGTTTGTTGGTTTGGTTTTCCTAAGTGTGAGTCAAGCATTCTGGTGTCTTTAGTGAATGTGATTTTTTTTTCCTTCGTCATTTGTAAAGCTATGTGATCTTTTAGAGTTATATTTATTGCCATCTGTGATGAAAAGGTGATGACAATCGATGCATCTTCTCTTACTAATAAGACTTTTAGCATCTTTATTTTAGGTGCTGTTTGTTGTGTAGATACATGTTTGCATAGTGTGCTTATGGTGGCTTATAGTCGTGTTAGGGTAAAATTTTCCAGGTGTGGTCAGATGTACTGATCTATTGCTTTTGAGCAACTGATTTGCTCTGAAAGTTTATTTAAAAAAAAAACAGACAACAAAACAACTGTCTTGAAGTGCAATGCATACTGCTTTCCAGTGTTCGAAGTTGGCAATGAAAGCCCTATTAGGCTATTAATTGCTGAAATGTTGAGTAGTACTGTTGTAGGCAATGTGAAAATGTGTAGGGATAAGAGTTTTTCTTCCAGTCATTGTTTTCTTGATATAATGCATTAGTGTTTCTTGAACATAAGAAACCCGGCTTCTCAGCCCATGTGAATTCTACTGCTTTTCATACAAGCAGGCTGCAACGTTCTTCTCTTCACACAGATACTGTTCTTACTAAAAGATTATGTCCATCGTGTAACTATAACAGCCTATATACAAGATGACTCCTTAAAAGTTTTTAAGACTTAACTGCTGTTTGTTTAATTAGTGGATTTCAATCTATTAAATCTGTAAATAAAAATATGTAGCACCACACATTATGAATAATATGTCCTATCTTTTAAACTGATGTGGTGGGTTGACTGCTGTGTGGTGTGTGTACTTTACATGAGACTGTATTTTAAACACCACATATAGAATAGGGTTGCCTTCACATACTTGAAGGTTGTATTAGATCTGTGAAAGCTCGTAACTGGTAAGCTCTACGTGGCCTGCAGTATTACTCAGATAACCACCTTGTTTGTGTGCAGTGGGGCTGGAGACCAGTGGATTGCTTGAAATAGTGGGAAGGGAAAGGAGGAGCTGCCAAATGGGGTTTTCATCAACATTTATTATTTAGGAAATACTTTTCCTATTAATCTGAAATAGTCTCAATTTTTGGTCTTCAGGCATGCTGCAGACTTCGTCTTGGGCATTGCACTAAGGTGCTGATGATAGGCTTCTGGAAGTACCAGTCTATTTGCCCTGGTGACTGGTATTAGTGTGGTATGATTTATATTCATTGGAGCAGCTTATGATTAACACTGTACACCCTCAGTTTATTCAGGAAATAGAGGAGCAGGATAGCTCAGATAATGCAAAGAGAAAAGGCAATAAATTAGGATGTAAGTGGCTCTAAGAATAGAGATGCACATAGAAAAGTCAAGTCTCCAATGCAGTTGGTTTGTGGAGCATCGAGATCCGTATATCAAGAGAGCTGCAAGCTGGCAAAGCTCCCTGCAGCGCAGTACAGTGCAACCTGATTTAGCTTGGATAGAATGGATAGCTTGACTGGCCACAGATAACCCAGAAGTGTCTCTGGAGAAGTGCCTTCACAACTGGGTCAGATGTCTTGAAAAGATCTTACCTGTTTTCACCAAAAAAGAAAAATTCTGTGCGAACAAATTTACATTTACTTTGATTTCTGCTTATCCAGTGGTTCTTAGCTAACGTTTGTAGTACGGGTACTTCAGTTAGAGAAAGCTGATTTTCGTTTCCAGTTGTTTACTAGGGAAAAAGTTACTTATTGGCCTTAAGGATGAGTTTTGTTTTGGTTTGAAAACTTCCAGATTAATGCTTTGGTTATATCAAATATAAATGGCAAAGGATGTTTCTGCCTTTAGAAACTTACCAGTTTCTTCATTTTTGCTTTCTTAAGACAGGAATTTGTAACTTAAGATATATTGAAATTGTTTACAAATTCAGGGATATATTCTGTATGATTAAACAGTGTAAGTTTTCAATGTGAATATTTAATAAGTATATTTTCAAAGTACCATATCCAAACTTGCGTGTACCTGACCATTGACACACTGAAGTAGTTGGTTTTCTTTGCAACTGCCCAGTTCAACTTTGTGCAAGAAGCTTGAGTTCATTGTTACACTCTGGATAATTTTTGCACGGCTAATTAGCAAATAATTCCACAGTGTCTGTGATTTAGTTTATGTGCTGACATTTATTGCTGGTGGTGTTGATGGGTCATTCTTGCTTTAGTTCTTGATCTCGGTTACATCTATGAACTTCTGACACCCAAATACATTATAGGAAAAGCTCTAGAGCTTGAATGTGTGATGCATATGTACTACTCATCTAGCTGTGCTCGTTCTGTTTTGAGAGGAAATTTTTGAGTGTCTTGATAGGTTGTGGATTACATGCTTGTTGCTTGCGTGATTGATGGTTGCAAAAATACATCAGCTGTCGTGGAGTTAGTATCCAAAGACCATGATACACACCAAGTCCCTAAGATTTTAAACAAAAGAAAAAAAAACGTTTTAATGCTGAGGGAGATAAAGGATATACTTTTTTTTTTCCCTTTTAAATGCATATTAAGAAAACTTCAGAATTGTGGAGTCCTTTTGGTTGGACAAGACCTTTAAGATCATCAAGTCCAACCACTTAAGCCATGTACCTAAGCACCACATATACACATCTTTTAAATACTTTCGGGGATGTTGACTCAACCACTCCCCTGGGCAGCCTGTTCCAGTGCTTGACAATCCTTTCCATGAAGAAATTTTTTCTAATATCCAATCTAAATGTCCCCTGACCCAACTTGAGGCCATTTCCTCTTGTCCTATCACTTGTTACTTGGGAGAAGAGACTGACCCCCACCTGGCTACAACATCCTTTCAGGTAGTTGTAGAGGGTGATAAGGTCTCCCCTAAGCCTCCTCTTCTCCAGGCTAAACTACCCCTCAGTTTCCTCAGCTGCTCCTTGTAAGACTTGTGCTCCAGAGCCTTCACCAGCTTCGTTGCCCTTCTCTGGACACGCTCCAGCACCTCAATGTCCTTGTAGTGAGGGACCCAAAAGTGAACGCAGTACTGGAGATTTGGTCTCACCAGTGCTGAGTACGATTGCTGCCCTACTTCTGCTGGCCATGGTATTTCTAATACAAGCCAGGATGCTATCTGCCTTCTTGGCCACCTGGACACACTGCTGGCTC
>VWZZ01007160.1:624450-640969 GCA_013399095.1 Psophia crepitans
TTCTTTTGGTAATTTGAAAAAAAAGTAATCTATTTTGCCTTTCTGGTTTTACTGAGAATATAGTTGTCCCTTACCAGATTGGCATCTGCAGGACTGAGGCTGCTGCTCCAATGGATTCACTGACTAATGAACCAAGATAAAAAAGGAACAATAAAATAAGAACAGCCAAGCAGTGTGGCATTTCATAACTGGTTGACTGGCAACCTAAATGTTAATGTGTTTCACTTCTAGTCAAGACTATTAAGACAGAAAAGTAAAATTTAATGATTCAAAAATACACATATTGTTAAAAATGAGAATTTACGTTCCAAAGAATTTATCATTTTAGTAATACTTCCATTAAAGGCTGACGTGTTTTCCCCTGTGGTACAGTCTGACTAATTATGTATTTCTAAGATGCTCCCTTGCCCATTATATACATTTAGTTTATATGCTACAAGGGGTTTTAAACAGTACAAATAGGTGAGGGTACTTGCACATGTTATTTTGCAAGTATGTGCTGATTTTAGTAAACTGCATAAATGTGCAGTGTTTAGAGGTAACTATTGTGCAAAGTGGTGAGATTTTTAAGATTGTGGTTTGAATCCCCACAATACAATGTTGCAATGAGAATTCTTAAATACAATATTAAGATGTCCTGACTGGGATAAAAGTTTTCATACACTGTTGAATACAATTGTGTCACAAATCTAACTTTAACCTGCAAGTAATATTCATTAAAAGATAATGTTCTGTGTCAGTCCTAGAATAACAAATTTGGAATAAAAAAAAAGTCACTGCTCTTTAATATTCTAAAGTGTAAATTTTCCCAATGAGCATGTGTTAGTCATGCATACGTAAATTTGGACATGCTTCAAAAATAGGCTTTTTGGTAGCATTTCTGTATATGTTCTTTAGAGCTGGATAGAAATCCTTTTATAGCCTTATAGAGGACTCCTGTGATGCCAGTGACACGGTTTTGTTCGTGGGTTTAATGTTTTTGTTTTTTTCTTTTTTTTTTTAGATAAAAGTGAACATTGTTTTATATGATCTTAAAGATGGCGATTGCAATTCAGCTTTTATTTTCAAATACAGTTTGTAATTTATTTCCAGAATTACTGTTTACCTCTTTGAGTTGGATTTTCAGTCTTGAAAATGTGGATACAGTATTCTTATAAAGGTATACATCAAGGTAGGAAGAAATGAGCTACATTGATAGATGTGGGCATCTAGACTTACTTAGTGCTGAGAAATACAGAATATGGAGTACTGTGCTGTTTTCTTAATGTAGAATAACTGCATGTGATATGACTAAACAGATTCTGCTGTGTCGTTGTTGAAGATCTTGCTGTGCATGTTGATCAGCCCTGGTTTTGATCTTCTGGTGGAGATGTCTGTTTCTGACTTAATACTTTCAACGCTGAAATCATGCTATCAGTCATATCTATTAAACAAAAATAGAAAAAAGAAAAAGAATAAATGTGACAGGTCATAAGGGTGCCATTTTTCTGAGCTCATTTCATGCAAAGTGCGTAGTTTTTTTTTTCCTTTCCCAAGCAGAGACTTTAGAGCTGTGCCAAATTCTGAGTCTGCTCTGTGCAAGAGGAGAACGTCAGGGTGGTGTCTCAACTTGTCTGCCTGCGATACAGGAGTCCGATAGGGAGAGAAGCATTATTAAAGCTTTCCTAATGTTTTCAAGTCATAAATGGCTGTCTAGGAGATAGCTCGGTTTTCATTGTCTACAATATTAAAGTCTGATGAATCAAGATTGCAGAAGATATTCTCCCAGTTTAAGGTTCAGATACTTTAAAAAAAAAAACAATTGGACCAAATTTTCATTCATAAAACTGCTGTAACCGTGGGGAAGGAGGAGAAAATTAGAATTTCTCAAGAGATCAGAAATAGAAGGTAGTTGTGTGTTTTGCTCAGCTGTAGAGTACAGATAAGTAAGCAAAACTGGTAGCAAGTTAAATTAAAAAGTAAATAAAGTATTGTTCTCTGTGCTGTAGAGAAATTCAACTCTGTATGTTGGTAATTTCCAAAAACTCGTATCAGGGTAAGTTCAAACTCAAGCAGAGTGTGTTACCTGTTGATTTAAAACTACTGTCTACTTTTGTGGTACAAAAGAGACTGACTGGATACATGCAATAGAGTTGAATTTATGGGAATCATAGTGATAATGGACTACTTTGGGGTTTTGAGGAGCACTTTTCTTCCAAGCTATTGAGACTGGAGATCTCAATGTTTAATGTCACTTTCATGGCAGAAACCTACTCCTGCCAGTTGTAAATTAGGTGGAGAACAAAGGTGTGGTACTTCAGCTGTTCCAGTTTAACCACGCTTCTTGTGTGCATGCAAGGCAGTTAAGGAATTTTGTCCAGCTGAAAGGTGGTAGCATCACTGTTTAGCTAAAAGTATTTTATGCAAAGTACGATGGTAGATCAAACAAGATAATGCTACTAAAGAAGATATTTTGCCCTAATATGTAATGCTTTTAAAAGCCAAAATACTGAGACAAAGTAAATTAATTCTCATGCAAAACATCCATGAATAGAGTTTTGTGAAACAGATTATGTTGTTCTCCCTTGTACACAAACTACATTGGACTATCTCGGTATGCTAAGTGCTATCCTTCTGGTCCTGGCTGCATTCATGCTTTTAGAGTATTTTTGGCAGCCTGATACTGTCTTGAATTTATCAAAACAGAGGTTGTAAAGGAAAATACTGCAGAAGCTCGGTCTTTCCTGCATCAATGCGGCTAGGTGTCAGTGAGTGTATGTGTTGTATCGTGTGAAAGAACAGGACACTTCCTTTGCCATCTTAATTCAGTAACTTTGTTTTTGAACTTTGATCTTGAAAACATTATCATAGTGTTACATAAACAGACTTTCTTGTATTTCATTTTCTTTTTAAAGTGTAGAAGAGTTATTAAAGTATGTGCATAGTAAGCAGATAAATTTCTTAAAGCAAAAACTGGCAATTGTTTGGTGTTTATACAGGAAAATATGATCTATCAAATGAGTAAATATTTTAATATTTTATGATCATTAAGTCATTAATATTAAAGTATTTAGCAATTGTCTAGTCTGAATTGATTAACATTTTAAAGATTAAGAAGCATGATGGTTAGTGAGTAAATAACTACCAAATAAAGGTTATAGAGGAAAATACTTGAGTGTGTGAATTTTTTTCTGTAGCTAGTTTTACATGAAATCATAGGCTTAGATTAATGAGCCATTTTTCATTTCAACTGCCCTATCAAACACCTACTCATTAGTCAGCAGCTGAAAGTGTTAGAAGAATGCTCTACATCTGTCACTGGCAGCATTTCCTACCAAACTTGTTTCCACTGAAGCTTGGATAGAATCCATAAAAATAGGATATAAAATGTGGTATTGTCATATTTTTCAATATTCTAACCTGTCTCTTCAGAGTTTAGATCTTTCTTAAAATGTCTTTTATTATGTCCTTATTTACAAGAGTTTCCATTGCACAGATCTTCATTATAATCGGACCTAAATATTTTTGTGGCTGCACTAATCTCCCTTCATAAGACCTCTGCTGATCAAATGTTGAATGCAATATTTATACATGTAAATATAAGTCAGTATTTTCAGGATAACTAGCATGCTGTCAAGTTTTTACTTAAATGTAATTTTTTTTATACTTCATTTCTTGAAAATGACATGTGTGACCTATGTAATAAGACCACAGACAGGAGTGAGTCTGGTGGTATATGTGTTAGGTTTTATACTGGGCTTGGTTAAAATATTGTGCCAGTACGTGAAATGAGCTTCTGCAATCTGCTCTGGGAAATATGGTTTTATACCAGGTACTATTCTTAAAATGTATTTCTTTTAAGGTAACGATTTGGTTTTTTTGTATCGTACAGCTTTCTGAATTCAGCAGATACCTACTGGTTTCTCTCCCTATCCCCCACTTACAAAACCTTTTGAGTGTACATTAAAGGCTGAAGGAAAACTTGGCTCTGAGGCTGTGCACTACAGTGACCATGCAAATATTAGGAAATCCAGATAGAGACAAATCCAGTCAGAGACAGATGTTTGCCAATTACACTTTTAATCAGTTTTTCCTGTACTAGAAGCAGTAAATATTACCGATTTCTCAATGTGGAAGGTAGAATCCTATCTTTTGCCATGCTTCAGCCTTCAGAATGCTTTAAGGAAGCCAAATGATAGTTCATATCTGTTTCATTTATCCAGGTAAGGACTTTTTTTTCTTATCTGTGTATTTCTTTTGATAGCTAGGTATTAACATGGTGTTTACTGCCTCTGATTCCTTGAAGAATTTCCTATTGCCTGTCCTTTGGAATTGAGTCAGAACCTTGTAGGAGAAGCAGCCCAGTATCCTTCCTATTGCTGTGGTTTCTCCTCCAGGATGTGTAGTATCCAGTGCCTTTTCTCCTCTAAAACAAAGTTACTGTCCTCAAGTAACTCACTGTTCAGGGTTGTGAAGAGACCCTTATTTCCTGTACCCTGACATCATTTGTGAGAATGGTAAATTTTGCTTAGGCTATAATTGGAGAGGAAAATGTAGATTATATTGGTCTTACCAGTAAAAGCAAGTCCTGTTTATTCTTGTCCCTTTTTTGGGTAGCTGTCTGGTGAACCAGATAATGGAACAAATGTGGCTCAAACTCACCCTTTTCCTTCTCACTTTAACTGTGCTCTGTTTCCTAATCTGGTTCAACCATGCAGCAGCACAAGCCCTTGCACAACGATTTCAGATGGTTGCACACATGTGCCTCAGAAGAGGGGGGGACTGCAGCAGTAGCTCGTATAGACTTAGTTTAGGCTGCCATGGAATGCAGTCTAAGTTAACAGAAAACCAACCTGACAGTAAAATAAGTGTCTTTCTGTTGGATTAGCGGACTAAACCAACTCATCTGTGAGTCTGATGACCACTGAAGCAGATGAGAGCAAAATAGAGCAAAGGGGGATGCAGGAAGGGACTGAAGCAATCTGCAACTAGGCTGGCTTAGGTTGCTGAGGAATAGCAACTTCAGCAGTTGTGGAATTACACCTTTAGTTACCTTAGAGTTCAGACTAAATAGCCCCCTCCTATCCCAGTCCAAAAATGAAAACTCTTCATGTAGACTGAGAGGTAACCAACCCTGTCCAAGGTGTCTTCATATACGTAGAAGTTCATCAAACTTTAATTATCTTATGACATTGATTCTGTCACTGTCAGTTGGAACAGTAGCTAGTTCAGAATGGAATAAAAGGCAACCTTTGGGCAGGTGAATTTGTTGTTGGGGGGTGGCTGCGACAGCAGAGTTGGTTGTTTTTTAAATCACAACCTAAATGGAGTATTTGTTTTGAGAGAAATACTACATGGCCTCACAGTGAAAAAAGAATCCACCAGCTACAGTGCTGGATCCTAAATGTAACACATATAATTATATCCTGACAATTTTATAGGATTTTTCCTTCATTCCCATCACCAGGAAGTTAGAAGTGATGAGCAGGGTTCAGAGGAAACCTGTAATAGCTCCAGTTTTGCCATACTGTCAATATGTTTTTTTCATTCACTTAATTCTAAAAATGGGTAGCTGAAGTTAATAGTGTGTTTGGTTCTCTTGCAACAAAGTGTCTTTACGTTTGTTCAAGTAACTTCCTCCTCCTCCCATTGATACTCATTAGTGCTGTTCCACTTGCCCTAATACTCTTTCCCTTCCCATTAGTAAGTCAATTCCTAACTTAATTTTCTTTGCAGTTCTGTTCCCAAATGAAGTTGCTCAAAATAATTCAACTTAAGTAAATATTTTTTGTTGATGGCAGATCAAATATTCTAAGGCTGAAACAAAGGGAGGGTATACTAACCTCCTGATCAGAATGTACCTCTCAATCTGTATGGCTGGTAAGAAGACAGCAGATTTTGTTAATGAGAAAAAGGTCTTATAAAAATTGAAGTTCTTCAACTCCACTGGTGTCCTGTCAGTAGCACACCAGGAGTATACTGAATTATGGCTGTTTGAACCAGTTTCATAGTAGTTTACTAAGTACTGGCCTCAGATGTAACACAGTCCTGCAAAGAGGAGGGAATGGGAACGGGACATGTGTATCTTGCAAGAGAAAACTTACTTGAATATGACTTAGTACTCTGCCAGTATACTGCTAGTGCTGCAAATGTCACATTTCCTCACTTCAGTGAAGAAAAATTGGGGGGTTGAGGGGTGACTGCTGCCTAAAATTTGGTAATGAACCTCCAACTATTCAAGCCATGCTTATGTATAAAAGAGGAAGTGGTGCTCAAACTAAAGTAGTGCTCCCCTTTTTCTCCGTGGTGTTCCTGTACAGTAGTTAAGTTGTGTGCTGTTGTACCAGCAGTCTACATATCCATTTTAATCTTTGCAGGGAGTTTCAAAGAGACAGAAGCAGTAGTTGACCATTAAAGCAAAGACACGAGTAGAAAGAAGGAGAGATAGAGCAGCTGCCTCTTGAAGATGTGGTTACCAGATAAACTGGAGTTTTAAACCTATTTTGTTACTTCATACTGCAGCTTATCACTACAGAACAATCTAAATGTATTTTAGATGGGGAGAAGAAACAGAATTTTCTTACAAAATTCTGCATATGAAAATATTGAAGGAAAAAAAAAAAAATCTGAGTTCTTCATGTTTTCTCCTTTGTCCATCAAGTTCTTGCAGAAAACTTTGTTTGAGGTCATTCTTGTGTCTTTTAAATCTAGTTTTATTAAAGGCCTATCTCTACGGTAGCTTTTTCTGTTGTAAGACTAAACCTCCACGTGTAAGGTATACCCAAGGGATATGCAGATATAAAACCTGACATTTTCGAGAATACACCTCCCATGTTTTTGCCTAGGCTGAAAGGACAAATGATTTGAATCTCTGTAGTCTTAGGGAAAAGGTTTAAAAAGGCATCAGAAGTACATGTAGTCCATTTTGATGTTCTCAAAAGCAGGATCAACTACATTCGTGTTGCTCATTATGTTCAGCCTTTTTAAAAAATTATTAGAGAAAGTTTGCAGTCTCTTGTTTACGCTATACTTATTGTGAGAGGATTTAATTCAATATCTAACATAATCTTCCTTGGTGTAGGTGGAATGCACTGTCTCTTGTGAATGTGGAAAAACTAATTCCCTCCATCTCCATAATCACTTTTTTAAATACTTGGATAGTCTCAGTCTAGTCCTATCACCCCAGCGCCCCCACCCCAAAAAAAAAGCCCCACAAACAAAACAACACCAAAACAAAAATCCCACAAGCAACCCAAATAAGAAAAAAAAAAACCCACATCCCACACCACACCAAACAGAGCAGCTTGCTTTTTTCTTTTTTTTTTCTTTTTTTTTCTTTTTTTTTTTTTTAAACAAAGTAATATTTTCTAGATTGGTCATCTTTGGGCTTTCTTGTCAGGTTTACATCCTTCTTTAACTGTAACATCCAACAGGTACTACTTAAAATGAGGCCTGGTCAGCAATAAGGAAATCCAATTGACTTCATGTGTCTGATGGGTAATACTCCTATTTTTTTTAATATTCTAGTTAGTCTTTTCCCTTCATCCAATTAAATAATATTTAGTATGGCTCTAACTCACCTTTGGCAACGTATTGTTGTAGTGTGATAATTTTTCTAACCAGGTAAATATCTATAGGCATATATATATGCCTTATCATTTGTTTTCGTTCCAAATTTTCATCAGTGAATTACGTATTTTTAAGGTTTTTTTATGTACTCCTTTTTGGAGCAGGTATAAGTTAGGACAGTGTCATAGATCAAGCAGTCTAAATATTTAAAGGTAATGTGGTGGTGCAAATAGTGTTTGGGACAAAGCACGGATTTGGAGATGGTGTAATATTGTTGTTTCTCTGAACATCACTCACAGAGGTGCGGTACCTGGGAGACGAAATGGTCCTTCAAGTCGCTCATTGTAACCATAAATGTGCAAGTCTGATATGGTGAAGAAAAGATTGCTTACAGTTTTATTCCAAGTACCTCAAGTACTGTAACTAAAGTTTAGATGTTATTGCCCTGTGCTTTTTTTTTTTTTTGTATTTCTGGGGTTGTGCAGCAAAACTGTTTTCATATGCCTGCATATTGTGTTTAGTGCTGCAATGCTTCAGTTATTAGTAATAAAAAAGCTACTTATTACTGAACTTTCTAGAAGGGAAAACGTGAGTTTTGCAGTATCTAAATTTAACAACACTAAGTTAAACTGAAGGTAGGTCCATTTCTAGATTGAAATAAATACTCAGATAAGCATGAAACGTGAAGTTTTCATCTCCTGAATGTCGTATGTATATATTTTTATTTACAACATAGGTATGACCACTGGTTCCCACAGCATGGGAACGCTTATGAGGCTTTGTATGTATAAGGCGGTAATAATAATAATAATTAAAGGACCTGTACCTTACTGTGAACTACCTTTTAACTCGGCTCTTGAAAGCCGAAGCTGTAGCCGTTGTTTAGTGCCGTGGTTTTCCACGGGTGAGTGGAACTCCGGTTTGGCAATTCTTGGCAACCTTACCGAAGGGAAGATCAAGCTTTTGGCTTTTGCGGCGAGGCGGGGGGGGGGGGGGCACGGGCGCTTTCCAGCAGGTGCGTGTGGGGGAAATAACAGAGCAGCAATGAGATCATCCTGCTTTAAAACCACGCAGGCAAAGCGGCCCGTCCCCGCCGGGGGCTGCGGGGCCGCGCAGGGCGCGGTGACAGCCCCGCGCCAGCCCCCGCTCGTTCGCGGCCTCCTCGGTGTCGTTTTAAGTTGCTGCCGCTAGCCAATGGGGCTCCTCCCGCCCGCTGACATCACTAACCAGCCAGTTCCCTCCAGCTGCAGAGCGCTTCAGTTTCTGTCTTTTTTTAAACTAAAATGGAGGCTGGTTTCTTGCCTTAAGGAATACACTGCCGTGCCTGCTGGAGCCTAGATGTTGACATGTAACAGAGCTGGCAGCAGGATGGTGGTTGACGCAGCCAATTCCAACGGGCCGTTCCAGCCCGTGGCCCTTTTGCATATTAGAGGTGAGTTATTGTGAATCGCGACCCTCTGACGAGCTAATAAATGGCTATTGTGGTGCTCGGATAAGGGGAGCAGGAAGGCCTTTGTAGCCCTGGCCTCTTGTTTGTCACACCCGCGATAAAACCGGGGGGGGGGGGATCGAAACCCGTCGGCTGTTAGATGCGTTTGGGGAGGATCGCAGAATTTGCGGAGGCATTGCATACATAGTCAAAAGCAGGTTTTACTGCTTTCTGCCGTAACTCTCCCATCCCCCGTTCAAGCTGTGCTGATGTCAAAGGATGTGAAGTCACTACCCCAGAAAGGTACTGAGTGGGGGGAGGGAAGAGCCAAGTTATCACAGTACAGTTTCTATAGCATAAGGGCAAACGCTTGGTGTGCTTCAAAGCCTTTTTTGTGTCAGTCGTTCAGATCGAGCTCCTTTAAAACCACTGCAGCTTGTAAAAGAAGTGGGAGTGTTGTTGGGGAGGAAGGGGGGGAAGAGATGTGACATTTCTTATGAAAATATCCTTTATGTATTCCAAAAGCATTTCCTAGAAGAGATGCGATTCAGCTTTAACAAGCGAGCTCTTAGTGCCTATTGCTTTGTGCAGTTCTGAATGTGAAATTTCTTCACAGAATGCGTCCTTTTGGGTTTAGATAATTAGTGCATTGCAAATCTACATTTTATAGAATTCATTGGGAAAATAAGCGTTGGTATGACTCTTTGCATAATAGTGTACATCTTGTGTATTTGCATTTAGTAAAATTTTGCATGGCTATTGTGGGGTTTTTTGGGTTCTGGTTTTTTTGGGGGCGTTTTTGGTGTTTGGTGGTTTTGGTTTTTTTTTTAAGCTGGCTGTTAATCAACCAAAGCTTTTTTTTTTTTGTAATGTCTTCCTTAAGGTGGTTTTGGTTTAGAACTTTTTATGAAAGCAGAACATGTATTAGCTGGGATCCGAACACCTTGAACAATGGAATTTATATGCAAGAAACACAGCTGATACCGTTCTTTCTTACCTTTGCTTCTCAGTCTTACATTGGCATAGCCTAGATATTAGTACTGAAAAGAATATCTTTTTCATTAATATTGTATACACTGGAGAAATTTTGCTTTGAAAGTTTAAAAAACCGCACCTGTTCAGAAGCCTGCTCCTTTATAGCATGTATTAAGAAATCACAATTTCTCTTTACCTTTAAAAAGAACCGTATTCTTCTCTGAAGTGGGACTGAATATATTCTAGAAGACTCTAATTTGGGGGGGAGGGGGGGCAGAGGGGATGCAATAAAATTCCCTTGGGTTAGAATAGGGACTGTGCTTGTTGTCAAGGGAATAAAAATGCAACTGCCTGACCTGCAGACCGGCCTCCGCTTTCCACTCTGCGCACGTCACCTTAATTCCCTGGTAGAAGCTGCCTTTTGGAAGGGGAGAAGCACCATCTTTTAAAGGTGCAAGTCAGGAAAACAAATCAAGATTGGAATCAGAATGATGAAATGTTATCATGATGAAGCTTAATAATCTCAATATGATAACAAGGTTTTTGATGGTGAAATTATTGCCCGTGTTGTAGCTCCAGTCAAATACGTAATTGTGGAAACAACAGATTTTAAGAAACTGTTCTGAAATTTACTTTCCTAAGACCTATATTTTTGATGCACTGGTTAATACAGTAGTGAAGTAGAGGTTGTGGGGTTTTGTGGCTTACTTTGTTTTTTTTCTAATGGGTGGTGAGAATGGACTTTCCTGTAAGCAATTAAAGAATTAACTGGGAGATTGTTTTCCATTTTTAAGGTGGTAGGAAGTAAGAATGGGCCTCTGGTATTATAGCCCAGAGGAGTTTCTTGACACCCGGAGAGGAGAAGCATCTCTTCCGTACAAACATGTATATGGAACTTTCTTTGGTTTTTTGTATGTACCTCATCTTGCCAGTTGCTCTGATGTTACCAGTGCTGATCTGCCTCCAAAATGAAGTCTGTCAGAACAATATATACAAAATTAATAGCAGTAAAAATTAACTGGTAACTCTGAAGCCTAATGATACATGTTTACTGTTTTTCCCAATCCATGCTGTTCTTACAGTTGTCCTTTTACATCATCTGTTGCAGTATAGGATTAAATTTCTAATAGAAGTGCTCTTTGCAAGTATAAGAGCTAAAACTTCAGTGTCAAAAGTGGGGGAGTGGTGAAGCCACTCGGTTGTTTCTGGTAGATCTAGTTTGTTGTAATGGAGAAGACGCAGCTTTACAAATTTCATATAATCTTTAAAACAAATTTTTGAGATGGTATATTGTATTTTATTTTACCCTTATGGCGTAGCCACCATATTTAGCCTTATTTAAAATAAATAAATAAATAAAAAAAATCTGTGAAGCCTTGTGGACTACACTGTCAGGACTTCTTTGAAAATAAAAATTACAATCTTTCTTTTTAAAGTTAATTCTAAAGCCCTGACTACCTGGATCATATGGAGTATGTAATGTTGGCAGAATAAAAAGGAAATCTGATCTGGCATGGGATGAGAGCTTGCTGCCCTTCCTCCTGAACTGCAGACAGCTTTGTCTGGGC
Organism: Psophia crepitans; assembly: GCA_013399095.1. Taxonomy (NCBI): domain Eukaryota; kingdom Metazoa; phylum Chordata; class Aves; order Gruiformes; family Psophiidae; genus Psophia; species Psophia crepitans. The sequence goes on from VWZZ01007160.1 coordinate 635,971, forward strand.
TACTTGCAGCTTTGCCGAATCAACGCAGTTAGAAAAATAGATGCAGGTGATTTTTAAAAATGATGTTGAGTTGTGCAAATAGGAAATAAGGGTGTCAGAATCTTACTGACTGCTGTTGCTGTAGCTAGTGTATGCACCATCACCAGGTGGTGCAGTAGGCATTTGTAGGTAGGTGTCAGGGCCCCAAATACCCCCATTTTCCAGCACCAGCTGCCGGTGCTCAAGGTCATCTTGGATATATTGCAGCCATATAATCTGGAGTCAGACTGTGGAAAGAGCTGTGAGAAATCTTGTCAGGGTTGTTCTTTCACTCAGGAGTTATCTTTAAGCTCAGGCCCTTGGCCTTGGTTGTTGTCTCAGTGAGGTTGCAGCTATGTGGTTGTCCAGCCCTATACCTCACTGATCTGGGTCTTGACATGCTGGCTACCTGGCTTGGTGTGCCTTTTCACTGTGAACTTGTTCAGCCACCATAAACTGTTGGCTGACTCTGATCACTGTCAGCACACCTGCTCTCCTTTCTTCATTCAGGTACTGTGAGACTATGCCCTTTGTCACAACCATAGACTGTTGGCAGTTGTTCAAGACCAACGTGTAGAAATCAGGTCTGCAGAAGATGACTTTGGACTCATTGTTGGAAAGTACCAAGCACCAAAAGAGCCTAATCTACACTGAATGCAAGCGGCATGGAGCCATTACTGTATGTTATTTGCTTGTACTGAAAGCACTGGCTCAGTGAGTGTGTTTGGCCTGCTGGGGTAGTGAGCCCTTGGTCATTCCACCCACAACAGGCTTTCCAGGAGGTCTGAGTTATGCTACTCCTGCATTGATCTTTCTAGAGTACAAAGATAGTGCATAGTGGTCAGCTGAGTGCTTGTCACTGGTTACTGTGCTGAACTGAAAACTTAGATTGTATTGAAACAATCCAAAGCTTCCAAGAAAATTACAATTTCAGGTTAAGCAGCCATTATGGCCATGGAGTAACTACTGTGGTTTGTGATTCTGGATAGAGACTTCAGATTGTAGCTGGCTGTAAAACAAATGGTGTAGCCAAAGCAAATGGTCATGGGGATATCTGCCTGGAGAGCTCCTTCAGGATCTTCATACATAGACAGGTCACTAGCTATGAAGATGACATTAGAGCAGCACGGAGAAGAGGGTTATTACGTATTATGAATTCTTACACCAAGGAGGTAAGCAGAACTGGATGGTGTTTTCAAGATGCTGCTTTCTCCTTATGGAGCCCTTCTGGCAGCTAAACCCCTAGGGTGATGGAAGTGCACTCAAAGCCCTGACAGGAGGATCCACATAAATGGATGAGGCCTGGGGGAAGGAATAGGGACCTTTTGATTTCCATCTCAGCACTTGAAGAAAAGAAGGCAGCTGGAAAAGCAACAAGGATTAGGACAAACAGTAAATGTTTGTCGCTAGACCTTAGAGTTACTAGTTCATATTTACTGTTGTGAGTTGGCTTGTTGAAAACTGTTGCTGTGTACAGGGTGCAGTTACAGGTAGAAAATAATTGTAATTCATTCTGTTGGGAGATTATAAATGTTTATTCATTCTGAGGCAGACATTTTTTCATTAGGAATATAGCTCAATGCTGTTAAGAATCTCTTTAATACTGTTTTATCAGTACATAGAAGTAGCCCAAATGCCAGTTTTTATTAACTCGAGACAGGTGTTTGAACAAAACATTGGTAAAACTGCTCTGATCTGCAATGACAGAATTAGCAGAATGTAGAAGTTACTTTAGTGGCTTAGTTGCTGACTGTCTGGGACCAGTAATGTCTGTTCCTGCTTTTCAAAAATTATTTTCAAGATGTTTTGCAAGGCATACTGAAAGTTGTGTGGGAAGGAGGGTGAGAACACCCTGATACTGTGTTAACTCAAGCTGATGTTTCCTGTAGGCCGTAAACTGTTTCAAATATCTCATTGTCCATCTTTCTCCTCTGCCTTCCAGAGCAGCAATTTCATTTTTTTTTATTTGACAGATTAGACTTTGTCATTATTTAAATTACTTTAAATTTTGTGAAGGATGCTTGGACTTTTTTCAAAGAAGATGTAAATGATGTTAATTTTATCCTTTCTTTCTGTGTGCTCCCCATAGGTATTAATCTTGAGTAAGGGATCATGGAAGATAGTTCATATTCTGTCTTCACATAGTGCTTTTCTACAGGGCTAAAACTGTCAGTGGTAATGTGGGTGGTGTTTTTCCTGAGCTTGGACCACCTTTTGGTCTGGACCTGAAAAGTTACCGGATGGCCGTGAACTACTGTCAGTTTCTTAAAGCAACCGAGTGCTATCCAGCTACTGGAAGGTGCATTTCCACTTTATATTTTCATACTTGGCTATGAACGGTCAAGTCCATTTTGACAATGTGTAAATACAGGAAACAGCTTTTAAGTGAGCTGCATTGCAACGAAACCTGAAGTATGTAATTTATTTAGTAAAGGAGAACAGCTCTGCATTTTCTGCAATTTAGAAAGAAGCCAGCATGTGTTTCTTTCTCTTGAAAAATAATTGACCTGAAGATACTTTTGTTTAACCATACTTGCTAAAAATCATGAAGGCTCTTTCTTTTCAGAAATTGTTTGAGCTAAAAAACAAAACAACCCAAAACCAAACCCCCTTCATTTTGTAATTAAATGGGAAACAGAGGTCAAAGCTCACGCTTCAGAAGTAATACACACCAAATTCATCAGGCAGAAAAGTCACCATTAATAGCATGCTGATGTACAAGAGGCGGCTGAAAGAACTGGGTTGGTTTGGCCTGAGGAGTTGGTGTCTTCAGCTAACTGATGGGAGGGTACAGAGCCAGGCTCTTTTAAGAGGTCCACTGTGATTGAGTGAGTAGTTAACTGCTGTGAGTTGCAACACGGAACATTGCAGCTGTATACAAGGAGAAAAAAAATTTCACGTAAAAACGGTTAAACACTGGAACAAGATTCCAAAAGAGACTGAAATCTCTGTGCTCGGAGATACTTAACACTTGACAATGCCATGAGGATGTTTTGTTCGTTTCTTAATACTCTGTTAGGAGCTTAGCAGTAGGAAAAAAAAATATTTAAATTGTGGCAGGTATGTGTGTTTTAGAGTTATGGATGTTCTGTATCTTCTGAGTAAGCGAGAACTCATAAATGTACAGTGTCAGCTATTTCACCCACAGTTCCTTACATTTGTCAGCTTTTGGAAAGATCTAATAGATTGAATTCATTTGCCGAGTATTGTGAGATTTTTCTGTAGCTCTTTTTAACAAGCTTGAAAGTGACAATGAACACAGCAGTTACAAACTGTGTGACCTTGCTGTTCATCTTTACTGGTGTTTATGAAAATGTTGAACAGTAATTTTTACCACACATACTTATAACATGTTTCTGGTAATCTTCCTGCATTGTAAAAACATATGTTAAAATTCTAAGAATCCAAGGATAATTTGTTGTTTACCATCGTCCTAATACTTTCCAACAGCTCAATAAATTTCAAGTGTAATTTCCCTTACATGTGCTCAGTTTGCCTTTTTGGGGGTATTACTGTTTTATTATGGTCTGAAACTGGTCTATGCTGATTATGAAAGCATACCTAAAAATCTCAGAAAGTCACCTTTCATATTTTTTTTGTTTGGTTTGGTTTTGGGGTGTGTTTTTTGCAGTTAGTGTATACTGCAGTGAAAAATGAATCTGTTTTACTCCTTCTGTATTTTCTGTGTAATGATAATCTTCACCTTCATGCACATCTTGCGTTTTCCACGTTACTAGGTATTTTTAAGGATGATGAATTTAACTGGTCTGAGCATGTATGTTTATTTAAATATTAATTTCCTTTAATCCTTCAACACATTTAAATTCAGTAAACACTTAAGATACAGTGACTCTTTGTTGTGAGGAGTAAAATCTTCCTGGGAAGAAAGGTACATAGATTAGTTGTCTTAATAATTTTCTTCAGAGATGCTGCCATCAGTGATGAATTGTGCTAATTCTCTTTCCGTGAATTTAAATTAAAAAATTACAGCTACTCGTAGAATAGCAGGTTTGGTTTTACTTTTGTGGAAATATTCCTGTGCAAAAGACCTTCAAAAATATTTTCTCCCTGCTAATCCAATTAATGGGTTTTCCCCTGGCCAGCACACATCTTCTGACTTGCTTGTGGGTCAGTTGTTGTTTTTGGATCAAATAACATAAACCTCAGCTGAAATTTAAAGGAGATAAAAATCCTTGTTCTTCCCTTTTCTCCCATATAAGCCAATTATGATTTGATAATCCAAAGGTCTGAGAACGAGCTGCCTGTTGGGGCTGATAGCTGTGCCTTCTTACCTAGCCACCCATACTGTTGGAGCTCAGAGTCATCCATCTTGCCAAAGGTTTCCTATATACTCATAACACATTTTCAGCCACTGCTGCTCTATAACATTGTTTGATCAGTTGTCCACTGAATTGTTAGCTTTGAAACCCATCCACTCTTCCTTTCTGAAGTGTTGCCTCAAAAAGGAGAAAAAAGACCATTATCTTCAACAACAAACAAACATTCTTAATGAACATAGGCCTCTTGTATCTATAGGATTGTGGAATGTTTACTTAAAGTTTCACCAGGTAATATTAGATAATAATCTGAATTGTCAAAGGACTGATACTGCTACAAATGACTGTGTTATTGTATTATCTTTCAACGGCTTTTTCGAAGAACATCCAGACATAACCACTCTACGTAACAAGACATAAACTGATGGTTTTTACTGTAAAACACACTGGAGTGGCTTCTGGTGAGAGTTTTTAATACTTGACCAAGAGCAGAGTTAGAGGAGGTTGCTTCGTTGTCACTCATGCTGCATTTAGCATGGTGACATGCTTATTGACTGCATCACTTTGTATTAGAGGATATATTTTACATTGTTACTGCTTTTACTCTGCATGTTTTGTCATTCCGTCATTTCTCTTACTTAATAGAATCATAGAATGGTTTTGGTTCGAAGGGGCCTTAAAGATGATCTAGTTCCAGCCCCCCT
>VWZZ01007160.1:641008-689698 GCA_013399095.1 Psophia crepitans
CACCACACAGCTTGGTGTCACTGGCAAACTTGCTGAGGGTGCAGTTGATCCCACTGTTCATGTTGCTGACAGAAATGTTCACTTTGGGTTGTTTTTAACTTTGTATAGATCCTTTGCCCATATCAAGAGCATATGTGTAAGTTCTGCTGGAAACAAGAAGGATGTTAAGTGTTCACACTGCGCTTAAAACCTCTGAGGGTAAAACGTCTCTGGAGGGGAGTTTTTGTTGAGCTGAAAATTCCATGAAATTACAGGAAGATAGTCAGCTGGAATGTTTAAGTTATTTTTACCAACTCATGGTATAATTTGCACACCCTTTCAACAGGCAAAATTGTATTGGCATAAATGCATATTTTCCCCAGTTTTTATCCAGACATCAAAAATCTTCTCGTTTGTGATTGTTACTATGAAATACATTTTAAGATTAAAATTGTGTCATCTGTTTCTGAGGAAATTTTTTTATTTCTGTTTAAAGCATTTAATAATTAAACTCCTCTAAAGTCAGCTAATTCTGTCTATGTGCTATCAGATACTATTAGCTACTGAAACTGCATTGTAAATCATGCAGATTAAGTGAGCACCAGCAATATTTAATAGGTACGGGAATATTTAGGTCATATCCAGAGGAGATGCTCCTCTGGTGGAGGTGGGTTTTATGTTCTAACCTTTATGCTGGAGGTAAACACCCAGTGAAAGTACAGTCTTGTCAGCCTCATAGAGCCGGTGCTCAGCTTCTGCCCACATGTTTGTGCCTCAAATAACAAAACTGATTTAAATGATGCTCTGAGTGCGTGATATTTTAAAGCCACATCCGTACCTCTTAATCATTTCCACTGCAAGTGCACATACAAGTCATGCAGTACTATTTCTATTGTTATAACTTGCTGATCAAGTTGGTGGGTTTTTTTCAAATGCAGTTAAAATTAGGGGTGGGGTCTGACTCTGGGTTCTTATCAGTAGTAGAAGTGACAGTTTTGTGTCAATTTTCGTAATTATTCCTGTTAGATAAATATTTTCTGCGTTAAGTTACACAAAAATATTATACATGAAACATAAAAATGTAAAAACAAAGTGAAAAATTATTCATTTGGAACCTTTCTAGTTGCTTGTACCAGTCTATGAATTTGAAACACCTTGTTGAAAGGTAATTTTTATTTCCTAGCAGGGAACTGTTGATAATTTCTGTTAGCATTTGATGTAATTGTTGTTGTTTGACATGGCCAGCACCGGCTGCTAAACATATTACTGACTTAGCTCTAAAATTATTACTCTTTCTTCTTCCCAAAACATTGTTACTATTGTGCTTGACCATTTCTTTTACCTGTGTCACATCGCAGGAGGTGCCTAAATTTCACAGCCATGTGGGACTGAAGTATTGCTTGTGCCAAAAAATGAGGGAAAACTATGCACTGAACTGAAAAGTAGAATTTTTCAGGGAATGCAAAAAAAAAACCACCCACCAAAACCAAACACAGACATCACCAGCATCCCCAAACAAAACCCCACGTACAGAGAATGGGAATTCCTGTCTATTAAAAATTTATTAAGAAATGCTCTCAAGAAAACCACACACACAAAGAAAAGTCCTGGTGGTATTTGGTGATACTTTTGCATATCTTGTAATGACTCCTGGAAGTTTTAATGCTTTACGGTGATTTGGAAAAATTTTAATTGTTGATCAGAAATTTAGGACCTTAGTTTGCATCTCAGCTCAGACTTACTTGCCCAGTTAAAGCTCTTCCTATGAGTAGATTTTTCAAAAGACTTACCCTATTTCCCATCCACCTTCAAAATTAGAAAAGAGTGGAGAATTTAGAAAGATAATCCATTGTTGTCATCAAGGAAAGGTTATGGAAGTTTTTGATAATTTAAAAAACGTTAGCTTCAGACAGGCTGGAAGGTGCCTGCAATTGTACTTAGAACTTAACCAGAGTTCTTTCATGGGGGCTGAGCATTTGGTTTAGGTGTGAAACACATTTGATCACAGAAAACCAGAAGCTTTTCTTCATGCTTCCTAATCTACTGTGTCATCTCTTTCGAAGCCAATACATGACCCAGCATTCTTCAGTGAATTCTTGTGATACCATTAATTATTCTAAATATCATCATTAAATTCACCTATTTTGTCATTCAGAAGCATCCAACAGAAAGCAAGCAGTGACGCCCAGGTTTTAGCACATGTAGGGGGAGTGAGGAGAGGAAGAAGCAGGCTGAGACACTCAGGGGAAATAAGCAAGTTATTTTAAGTTTTGGTGGTTGATCATTCTTTGAATTCTATTTATTGTAGATGTGTGACAGGTTACATGGGTTGGCAAGTTACCCAGACTTGTAACCGGTATCTGAGTAGAACTGCCCAAACTCCCCGCGCCAACCCCTGTGCTTCAGGAAGTAGCTCTTCAGCTGACAGCAGATGGTTAGGCTTGAATAGCTGACACTTACTTCAACCAAGTGTCCAAAGTGGCAACGTTTATTCAGTGGTTGATGGCTTTCTTCAATTTACTTAATATAAATCTTCTTCTGAATTATACCATGCACTTGAATTATGTTCTGTAATACATAACTGAAGTCTGGTCTCACCACGTAGTGCTTCATTTTTTAGAGAGGTTGCATAATGAAGTTGGGTTTTATGCCATGAGAATCGATTTAAGTATGCTGTAACAGCTAGGAAGTTGAGGATTTTTCTCTTAGGTTTCTAGTAAATGGTTTGTGTTTAGAAGTGGGGTTTGCTGTCATGTTAACTGTATGTATGCCAGAAAGCTCTGCTGAGAGTTCTTCATCTGTTTGGTTTCTCTTGCCTTGTTAAGACAAGTTGTCTATTTGATTATCCTCCCTGTCATTTTTCTCCCGAATTTTCAGGTACAATTTTTATTTCATTAACTCAAGCCCATTTCGGCTTGTTTCACTTGTCATTTCCTGTATAAGCATTCCTGTTTTTATGGTACATTGCCTTTAAAGTATTTAAACAGTTATCACTCTTACTCTTCACTTTCTATTTTAAAACATTTTAATAGTGTAAAAATCCTTTTTTCTCATACATATTATTACAAATATGTTCTCAAGCATTTTTAAAGTTTTATAGGACCTCTAAGAAAACAGATGATTTGTGATAAAACTTGATTGAGCAGGAGCTTAGCTGCAGGGTGGTTGTGGTCCACTTTTGAAAAAGCATTAGATAGTTAAGTGCACAGATTATTCACTGTTGATCTACTTTTATCATCATTAGACTTATGATACACACCTGGAAAAGATGTTATTGGAAGTAATTTCCATGTGGCAGGTTGTTTAGTGTGTAAAAATTAGGCCAAATAGTATAAAACAGCAGGGGGGTTTTCTGCTTCATTCCCAGTCAGTCTTTAAAATCACCCACCTTAAATCTGTGACAGTTGAATGTAATTTCTTAGTTTCTCTATCCTCAAAAGCACAGTGTAATGGTTGTGGTTAAGAGAGAGCTGCCCCTGCAATAGCCTCCAGCACGCGGTTCCACAAGGCCCGAAGCTTTCCGAGGGGATTACTGTTGTGAAGCACCTGTTTTGAGCTTCACTCCAGGCCTGACAAACGTGCTGCTCATTCCTTTCAGGCTCTCTTTTGGATGGTGGCTTTTTTTTTTTTCTGTTTAATCAGTCTGATAATGGCTCCTTTGATTATAACATCCTTTATTTTTTTTCCATTAAATGGTAGACATATTGGTTTAAAATACTCCAATGAATCCAATGAAAAGCTGCTCATTTGAATGAAAATTCAGCGAACAGATTTCTTTATGTAGAAACAGAAGAATTTAAGTGTTGTGTACCTTTCTACTTAATGAATTCCACCATCTTGCTCCAGCCTCCCTCCTCTCTACTTCTGTGTCACAATTAAAAGTGGTTTCATTCACAGACCGTCATAGGTGAAATAACTTTATCGTAGCTGGAGTTCCAGCTGGATCCAGACTGTAGATCAGCACAGAAGCAGTATCAGTGCTATTGCTTTGTTGTCAGCATAAAAGTTTGCTACTAACCAGGACTTGTTTGCTAGAAATAAAGCTGCTTAAAATAAAATCACTTGAGTACCTGAACCTCCAAAAATTAGAACTACTCGAATATAAAGTAAAACACAGCTTGCTTTTGAAATTTAGGTAGAAAACGTGCCACATATGTGTGATTTTAAGAATTGTTTGTAAACCTTATTTTCTGTCAATATACAGGGAAGTAGTTCTCATATTTTGGGTGCCAGTGTTTTACAGGTGCATTATTGAATGTGAAACATCAGTTAGGAACAGTGCCGCTTCTCCAAATGCAGGGAAATGTAGATTTCCAATTTGTAACTTCCAACTACAAATTTCTGTTATCTGAAGAACAGCCAAAAGGTATTTCTGGCAGCAGCTCAGTTCCTTGAAAGCAGAGGAGTGAACACAGCCAGTAGCTGCAGCTGGTTCTCATTTCCCTACTCTCCTGAATGCCTGGACCGCTACTGAGCATCACGATGCGGCGAAAGGCAGCTGCTGCAGCTGAGGGCCATGCTGTGGAAGTTTCAGTCACTGTACAGGTACTGCTTGAGACTGGGAACTTCCTTTGCGCATCTACCTACTGTTCTCCGCTCGCTTTCTAACTGGCCTTGAACAAAACAACTTTACTATGATAATAGCTGGTTGGAATAGTGTTTTCTTGTCGGCTTTATGGAAGCTCTAAGTACCTGTAAAATATTTTTAATTATCGATCAGGAGTTGTTTGGGAATCATGGACTGTTTTTATAGATCAGGCTGAAAGTCCATCTAACCTTCAGTGTCCTGTTTCTGACAGGAAATGTGTTAAGTGTTTTAACAAAGAAATGTTCAGAATTACAGCTCAGTTTGTTTGGAGTAAACCTGCCTTCTTTTATGACACTTCACATCACTTACATGTGCATCCCTTTACCCTCATTAGTGAGATAAAGAGCGGAAGTTTGTTCCACTTCTATGCCACTTAAAATGTTCATGTATCATGCTCTCGAGTCTAATACAAGCACTCTGTTTTTCCATGAGTGTTCCTGTGGTTGTTTTTCTTATTTTAAGTGTTTCTTTTGGCAAAGAAATGTTTCTAGAGGATCAATAATGTTCCAAATAAAACAATATAAACAGCAGCATGTTTCATGTATTTTCTAGTCAATGTATGCATACAACAATATGCATCCTGCCTGCTTCAAGTTATCTGCCAGCCAAACTCCCACTCCCAGGGTTGCTATAGTATAAAATGTATTGCATATTGTATATAATTATAGTACTTTCTTGTGTTCCTCAAGTTTATTTTTAAGTGCTGCTAGAAGTAATAGCTTTAATTAAACTTCTCCATGCATGAGTTGGAAGGTTTCTTCCCTGTGCCACCCCATTATTTCCAGTATCATGTATTAGGATAGAATACTGTTAACTGGGAGAATGTCATGTCTAAGTAGTGTTAATTATTGTCATCAAGATTTCAATAAAATCAGTGAAAACTGAAACAAGTCTGTCAAATAATAGAAATGCAATAAAAATTAATTTCTGTAACCCAGAAAAGTAGGATAATAATTTAACCATTTCAAAATAAGGTAAATGCTTTAAATGGAAATTTTATAAAATGTTAGACAAGCTTTTGTGATCTTCTTTCTAGTTTTCTGTGATTGTTTTATGTTCTCCTCTTTTTAAGGAAAAAGTGCTAAGTCTGGTAAATCCGTGTTTCAACAGATTTTGTCCTTTTTCCCATGCTTCACTGTCCTCTGCCTTTCTGTCTGGCAATTTCAATTTCTCTTACTCGAGATACTGAACTCTGCTTATACATAGTGCAAATCATTAAAGCTTTAATGCAGTTTGCTTTTCCAATGGACATCAAATTTGAAATATGCTAACACTGCTTTTGACCAGTAGAAGGGACAGTGTTATTAATATACATGATGATATGTTCTGGGTAGCACCCTAGTTTGAAACCCTTGAGTAGGTTTGCAGACATGTTTCATACAGTCTGCTTGAAAGCAGGAGTCAGACTTTTGCTTGACACCCGTGTCTTAAGGGAAGCAGTTACTTCGAGCATGTGATTTTTAGTTAGTCTTTTATTCTATGGCTTTGTTTTTGCACATGCAGCTTCTCCTCTGTATGGGGGTCTGTGTATTCTTTGACTTAAATCTCTGTGTTTCTGTATGAAAAAATCCAGCTGCCTGTTTAAAATGAGAACTTTTTTTTACTGGGAGGGTGTGTACACACTTAGTGCGATAGCTATGAGTATCTGACAGTTTAGTGAAAAAAAGAGCTATTTTTCTTTTAATGAAATGGGGAGCTGTCGGCTGAGCAAAACTGGTACTTCTGCTGAGCCTTTATATGCGAGTAAGAAAGTCCTCACACAGCTGAGATGAATTTTATGTTCTCTATGTATTTTCTGCAAATTACAAACCATGTCTCTAGTTTTCTGCTTTCAAAAAGATGTCAGGTGGTGAGTTTTAGTGACCACAAATTGTGTTTTGTGGTAGAAATTGTATCAACTGTTCTTCTTGTAAGGACACGACCTAAAAAACTTTAAACTTCTAGCTTCATTTCGATTCCAATCTGTACTAGAAAACAGCTGGTTTATGACATCTCTGGGTCACCTACTTACCCTGCCTTGCCTTTTGTCCTCCATTCAGCAGCTGTTAAATTACACTGTTGTCACAGAGAAATGGGCTTCCGTAAAAAAAAAACGTGATGAATCAATCATCAGTGCCCAGTGATGTCACAATTACAATACAAGACCAAAAATGTAATTTTTGTATTTGAAGGAACATACAAAATGTTGTCTAGAGAGAACAGTAAGTTCTCTACAGTCCTGAAATGCAAAAATACTCATGTACCATGCAATATTTGAACATATATTCAGCCACTTAAAAACTGAACTTCAGTGAACTCTAGCTTTCTTCAACCAGGAAAAACTTGTTTTAATATGAGGACAGAAAGAATCGTGATTTGTTAGACTGGAACTAAGTTTTAGTTATTTAAGTTATGCCATACCTTAAAAAAAATGGTGGTTTCTCAGGGTGCTGTAGTCTGTCCTGGCTGCAGAATGATGGCACATCCTGGCTGAGAGGCAAGCAAGGATGGAGGGAGGACAGTTACCAGTGTGGACGGTTTGTTTGCAGTGAGCTCATTTACCTTACATTCGCAGTAAGAACAGCTGAAGACATGCCTGAAGCTTCCAAGGAACGGGTTATCATACAAATTTGACTGTTCAAATTTTAGCTTTTACAACCAATCATCTGTGTTCTGCTTAGGCAGTCAGTAGGTGAGTACCTGGTCTTTCCCTGGCTGTTTCAAACTGATATGGACTGAAAGTGCTGCCTTTCACAGAGTGATATACTGGCATATTTAGTCAGATAATAAAAGGACAGCTGGTATCAATTATACAGTGGAAAGAAACATATTTTATATTTATCAACAAGTTTATGTGGCAAGGCCACAGTCTGAGATGATGTTGAAGATTACAAACTGAATAGTTTCTTCTGTATCGATACTGTTAAAATAGAAGGGGTAGAGCTTGCATCTATGTAGGTTGTTTGTGTAAGTTGATCTAATTATTGTCCTAGGATTGGAAGGAAAGAAACTCTGAAAAGCCAGAACAGGACAAAAAGCTGATCCCCAGACAGAGAGGCTTACCTTGCTATCAATAGTACCGACCTTCTTTTGATACAGTTTCGAGTGTACTTTTCTGTCTCACAAAAAGGTCATTAGGATAAATAATGCAGAGCTAGGCATAAAATATGCCATTACAATATTTGTTTGTGTAAATCTGTGTCAGGATTTGCTGGACATCTAATCCAAATGTAAGACTGAAATTCTTTCTGATTCTGAAAAACTATACTCCTGTTCCAGTAGGAGACCAGAAACAGTACTCATTTAAAGTACGATTACTGATGGGGATAAGGGTTTGCATTGAATAAAGTTCTGTGAAAATGATGTAAATAGTGGCTAGCACATGGAGGGAAGGGTGTGTATGGTTTTTTCTTTTGATTGGGGGAAGTGTTTGAGGGGTTCTGGATTTTCTGTTTTGGTTTGGGTTTTTGTTTGTTTTGAGTTTGTTTGTGGGTGTGTTTTTGTTTATTTGGAAGGGTTTTTTTGTTTTAAAGAAATTGCTCAGTGAATAGTTCCAAATGTTGGTTTGGGAATATTTGCCAAGGAGTAGCTTCTGAATAACCACGGTCTTCCTGTGGTCTTTGGGGAATGGAGCACTAGAGTTGCTCAACTATAAGAACTTTTAGCTAATGACACCCTCTTCAAAGGTGTCTGTTAACATCAGCAATTGAAAGTCGGGGGTTATTGCTTAATTAAGGTGGAAGGTGATATAGACGTTGACACACAGTTTACTGGAAGTACGTAACCAGATATTCCTTGGCATGTGGCTGAGGATAAATGACTTCTCAGGGTGTCAGAGTTGCTCTGCAGGTGTGTGTAGTCTCTGCACGAAAGTTATGGTCTATTCAGGTCAGCTTCTATTTTCTGTCATACTGAAATCAACCTTTCAAACCTTAAAAGTAGGTGTGATCGTGATTTGATGGTAAGTACTTTAGACAGGTACCACAAGAGATTTGAGGTGCAGACACTTGAAAGCTATTGGTGAATACTCCTAAAGGGGGAAGAAAACCCCAAACAAACCAACCATAGTTCCTTAGAAGTACCTGATGTTCTCAGTCTGTATAAAGAACATCTCACTCTACGAGAATAACAAGGATGACTGAGGTACTTTAGAAGTCAAGCCACTTCAAAATAAGTGGTGAGGGAGTTGGTGTGGCTTGCGAGGGTGTTTCTTGACCCTCTTAGTTGTCAGTCTTTAACTTCCAAGCTTAATACTAACTACAGCTTTTAATACTTCCTTTCCTTTCGGGTTAGTGTACTGTAAATCGCTGTAGTTGTATGTCCATTACCTGTATGGTTATAGCCTCTATTTAGGACTTGGCTTTGGGTTTTGTGGAGTTACACATTCATAGCACAGCATCCCTAAGTGAAATTGTGTTGGTACACGTCAAGAGTTGTTGCTCTGTTGAGGGGGACCCGTCATTTAGCAACTTCTTTCTAGTTCTTGAAGTCTTCATATTCAAGGTGTCTTGATGACACTGAAGTCTGTAACTGGTTACGATTTCTTTCATGTATGTTGCATTTTATTCTGTATGTTTTTCAGGGCTATTGCTTTACAGTTGTGTTTGGTTTTTTTCCCCCTGGAATTAATCTTCAGAATAATTCAGTATATGTAACTTTTTTAAAAAAAAAAAAAGCCAGCTGTTGAGCTGTTTTAAACCAAATATGTTCTGCAGGTTTATTCTCACAAAGGTACTTTTGAAAGCACCTTCTCCTGGGGAGGATGGAACTCCTTCAACTGTTGTTATCTTAAGGAGAAGGTTGTTAGGCACTTAAAGGAGAGCAACTCACTGTGTTTAACTCATCTACTGGACTGTACATATCTGTCAGATACTAAGTTTATTAGATTGTACGTGTGTCTGTTAGGTTGTGTGTGCTTGTATTCAGTAATACCACTTGAAATTGTTTGATGGTAGCTCTTGCTGCTTGCGTTTAAGAAAATTTTAACATTTTACGAGACTCAGAGGAACAAGGAAAATCATCAACTGGAAGAGGTGGGAGTAAACTGCAGAAATATTTACAAAGGCAGTCTAGTCTTACTTTGTTTTTAACAGGCTATTAATGTCTTAGCAGTTCATATCTAACAATAAAGTCACTATGCAGAAACATAAAATGTGTTACAGTGTTAATTTATGGAGGCTTTTTGTTGTGTGTTCACATTTCTTGTCTTCAGTGCTGTAGTTATGTGACCATTTTAATTGCACGTGAATTTTTGCTGCTGTCAAAATATGGTACTGCTTTCTTTACCTCTGGCCAATGGCTTTATTTCCTAAGTATTGAAAGTTAAGGTCCTGATCCTGAAAGTTTTTGCTGTGTATAGTGATCTGTAATTTAACATGTATTAGTCAACTGCTCGTGCGATTACTCAGGCGAGAAATAAAACACATGGAGAATTTTGTGGCATCAAGGCTTAAGCTCTGTAGAGTTTAAAAGGTATAACTTCTGTTCTATAGCTGTTGAATTGTTAACCATAGGAGGTATTTTAATTTGCCAACACATGGATGTTTATAACAGCAGTCTAGTGTTCTGTCTTTCTTAACAGTAACCCAGACTTAAGCTTCTACATCTGTATTTGGACTCAGTGATTTTGGCTTACTTTAGTTTCAAATTTTAATTGGTGGGCTTATGTTGATGTCAGTATATTTTTAATTTTTGAAAGGTGCGTTATTTTGGAAAATACTGATGTATTAAAGTATGAAAGTAATCCTGGCTTACTTGCTTATCAATTCTGTATATGAAGTTTGGACTGTGCAATCTATTTTCGCTTTACATGAAAGCACTAAATAATTAATCACCAAGGATCAACAGGGAGGATTAAGGTGTAAAGCACAGGATGTGAAAACTGGGAGGTAAAACCTTTGAAATTTTTTTATAACCTAGCTATCCTTGTCAAACAATAAAAATACTACTGCGCAAAGACTGTATAAGGCAAGGCAACCTTTCTCTTAAAAGGCTGTTTGTATAACAGTGATACAGACAATGAATTATAGAGTGTTACCCAAAGAGTACAAATACTCTCTTTTTTTTTTTTTAATTGTTGAAGATGAGAGAGTCTGGTCTCAGGATATCTGAAGCCTGTGAAATACTTCTAATCGGCCTCATAGAAGAGAGAAGACAAAATAGTTTCTTATCAGCTGCATTTGAGTGATAATTAAACAAATATCGAACAATATTTGCTCAATTTGTTTTAAAATTTACTGGGTTTTTTTTTTCATATATTTAAGTCATCTTGATATCGAAGTATGGTCTTTTCTAGAAGGCCAGTGTAGTACAGTTTTCCAGTGATGGCCACAGTTAACCAGATTACTCCTGCAAGCGCTTAAGTAGATTGATAATGCAAGTCTGACTCCTGTACATGTGAAACAAACATTCAAAATAGCGTTACAAATTGACCAAGTAGTTGAAGATACAAGTGTGTTGCTTCAGTTTCTTTAAATATTTCTTGTGTTAATTAAGTTTAAAAACCTCTTGAATAGTTGCTCTGTGCCTGGATGTGGTTACTGCAGCCCGTTGTGTCGTAGGAGGCACTTGATCTAAAAATGGACTTTGTGAGGTGGCAGCTCCCACGTTTGAAAAGCAGCTCTGGCTTAAATGTAATGCTGAAAGTGAAGATCCACCCATTTATCTCTAATATTAAAACCAGAGTATTTCTGCAAATGTGGCATAATATTCTTTACACAAACTGAGCTGTTGGGGGAATTCCTTGAGACATTTTTTTCAAGTATGTATTTTTTCCATGCAGTATCTATTTCTGGCAAAGGCAAGTATGCATCACCTTTGGAATTTTGATAAATCATCCTCTCATGTACAGTTTACTGGGGTCCATACTCTGGACCATTATGTTCCTGAAAGTTGTTTGAAGATTCAGAAAGCTTTCTTGTAGCTGTAAACACTGCTATCTATGCTTATGTCTCGGGAAGTAAACATGGGGAGAAGAGTGAAGTCCACTACAATGTAACTTATAACCAATTATTTTCACTTTTTCAGATGTTCCTCCTGCTGATCAAGAAAAGCTTTTTATCCAGAAGTTACGACAATGTTGTGTACTTTTTGACTTTGTTTCTGATCCACTAAGTGACCTAAAGTGGAAGGAAGTAAAACGAGCAGCTTTAAGTGAAATGGTAGAATATATCACACACAATCGCAATGTGATTACAGAGCCTATTTACCCTGAAGTAGTACATATGGTAAGTGATTTAACAATGAGAACTATTTTGAATTTTTTTAATTCACAGTTACTTCTTCAGCTGTATCAGTTTATCTTAAGAAATCCTACTGAAATCTTAAAAAAGATAACTGTTTGCATGTCTGCAAAATGGTAATATAACAGTACTTTTGAACCCCACTGCCAGTGTTGACTCCTCTTCTTTGTAAAATAATCTAGACGCATGAAACAGAAGTAAATGATGGTTTAAGTTGGTAAAAATGAAGTTTTGTATTAAAAAAAAACAACAGACAAACAGACAGTGGGAGTGTGGTTGCTTTTTTTCCCCCACAAATCTTTTTGGAATGAGTGTTCACAGAAATAGGGAGGAAAGTTAAATACATTTAGCTGTTAAAAGAAATGTAGATTGCAAGACTGAAAATTTGAAAAAAAAATACTTAGAATGGAGATCACCTGTGCAAGTTTGGCACTTAATCTTAGGTAATCCCATTCAGTACCAGCAGTTGATTTAATCCTGTATTCAGAGGTGAGAATGAGAGTCGGACCTTATTTAGTACACAGGATGGCCAATGAGGGTTCTGCTGGAACAAGCTATGTGAACCGTTCAGACGCACGTTGCTTCTCCCTGCTCACTGTCCAAATCCCAGCCAGCTAGACCTGATTTATGTTTGTCATGCCTAAGTCCACTGCAGAGGAGGAGACTGTGAAACTACAGGAGATTCTTTCAGCTCTCTGTGGTGACTAGATGCCAGTTGCCTGGAGCAGCAGTTGGGCTGAGGTCTGTAGCTGTTGTCTGCAACACACTGAGAAAAGAAAGCATCTTTTGAAATTCCTGACTACTAAGCCTACAAGAAACTCTTGACCATGGTCGTGTGACATGATGATTTTTCCCGAGACTTTATAACTTAGGGTGAATTTTCAGCGGAGTAAGAAAACAGTACATCTTTAACATAAATATGAACTTGGTCAAAATTTGAGCTCCTTCTATACAAATCAGAGACTTCAAAGCTTTTTCAAAGATTCTAAGGGTTTATAGTATGAAAGATGTTGCTTATTCTGAAGATTGCTTGTTATCTAAATCATCCATAAGTGTTTACTGATATGGAAGTTATTTTCGTGAGAACTTCTGAGTATGTGAGGATTACATGTACACAAAGTTTTGAGGATGGTTAATATGGAGATGTGGGATTGTGGCTTTTCCCATATCTTGATAGCTTCTTTCTATCTTTGGTGTTTGCTAATTGATTGCTTGTTTTGGAATACTTGACATAGATGAAAGGGGTGTTTGCTGAGACTCCATTTAGGTAAAATAGCATTCCTGATGAATTCTGGAATATTTGTCAGACATCAGTGTTTGCTCTGTGTGAGAAGTCTTAGCTGTCCATAATTTAATAGCTTTTGCCTCATGTGCCTGCATTATCTTCCTCCAGCAGTTATGGCCAGAATATGTTTGGCTGAGGAGAACGTGTACTCTCTTCGCTTTCAGTTGCAACAAATGGTGCTGAAGTCTGCACCTCAGTCAGTTTAATAAATCTTGGTGCAGAACTGGGCTGCTGTCTGAATTGCCAGTGTTTTGCTTGGAGCATGCAGCATCTGTTTGACAGTTTTTACAGTGAATTTAATGTGCATTTTATGTGCAAGGTTCAAAAAGGTGCAGGGTTTCCTTGCTTGGGACTTACACAGCGCTGTGGCAGATGCTGTCAGTCAAGATACTTGGACTAGTATTTTGAGGTTAAATTTTTTCTGCTGCTTTTATGGAACAATTTTCTTTTGGTCATCTGTTCTGAAATGTCTGTATTGCTCCTGCAGTAGTGTTATCAGCTGCTTGCTTTCAGGCATGTATTTGTAGATTGAAGTGTACTTTTGCTAAGTTCTAGCAGTAGATTTGTGTTGTTTGGATTTTAAGGAAAAATAAATCTAATGTCTTTTTGTACTTTAAGATTGTCACAAGAGACATTGGTAAGTTGTGTGCTGCTACTGCTACCAAATATTAATAAGGAATAGTGTTTTCAGTAAATTTTTGAGATCAAGAGATACTCAGATTTGAGAGTGTTTTTGGTTTGGAAAGTTTGTGGTTGGTAGTTGGCGCAGGAGTTAGGACTTTACTGGGCCACTGTGTTCATCCTCTCAATTTGGAAGTTACTCATATATATAGTGTGTGTATAGATATACTTGCATATGTAGCTATGTGGGTGTATAATCTTTGATTTTGTTAGTATATTATTTATGAGAATGTTCTGTTGTGTGCCAGTTTGTCTAAACCACAGACACTTAGAATAGTAGTTTTGTAGAACTTTGTGAGAATTGCTGGCTATGTAGAATACAGACCCAAATGAATGCCACTTTCCATCTCGGGGAAGGATGGACAACATCTGGATTGTATGTGTTTTCAGTGGGACTATGGAAGTGAACATCCATATGAATATTGACTTCCCCAGCTGACCAGCCCAAGGGTATCCAAGAGAGCTGTGAGGGCAGTACTGGATGTAGAGGTCCAGGGTTGTAATGTTCTGAGAAAGAAGTAGATCAAAAGCTCATATAAATATGATGTATATGAATAGGAAATATGACTCTCAATAATTTCCTTAGTGGTGATGACAATGAAGTATTTGTGGATGGTAAAGTAACATTTTTGTAAAGCATACACGCTGATATTACTTACAAATTTACATTTGTTCTTATATTTTATCAAATTTAAAGCTAGGTATTTTCAGCAACTGAAGCTTTCACTGCAACTTTTCATGCACTGTGCACATGAAATTACATAATCAGTTACACATGGGGAGGATTGGGGGTTTTTTTGCTTTGAGAGTTTTGTGGGTGTGGTTTTCTGGTTTGGTTGGGTTTTTTTACTCTGGTCTAGAATAAGAGATGTTACTGAGAACAGAAGCGTACCACTTGTGGCTCTATTTAGGTATTCGGATAGCTTTATTCCCATGAATATAGAAGGCGCAGAGTTTCTGACTGAGTAGCTTGTCATTCAGGGCTGTTCATGTCAGGCTTCGCTTGGGCTGCTCAGAAGTGAGGAGAAAATGTGTAATGCTATCTTTACTTATTTGCTTGAAAATATTCTCCAGTGTTATGCAAAATGAGCAACCAGAAAAAGAGGGTGCTTAGCTACCATTACAGCAAACTTATCTGTGAAGCGGTAAAAATGCGGGTGGTTTGGTTTTACTTTTTTCTTCTCCCATCCCCCTAAGTTATGTCCTTTGAAGTCAAGCATCATCAGTGCTAACGGCTCAGGGGGAATTTCAGCACACCAGCATAGTTTTCGTAGAGACTCAAATTTCATAAATTGGGGGTGGGGGTGGTTTTGGGGTTTTGTTGTTGGGGGGCAGGGGGAGCTGGGGAGAGAGTGTGTTGACATTATGCAGAGTTTACTTGGTACTTCTGTGGGAATTTGACATTAGAGAAAATTAGGCTTTGCAGCTTGTGTCTTGTCTTTTTGGGCAAAAGACTGAGATGTTAGGAAAAAGACCAGCCATTTGACAGAAAGGTAAAGGTCTCACTGGTTCACTGAAAATTTTCCTAAGTTTTACTGGCTTAATAGACAAGAGGGTTTTGAGTTTGTGCCTTCACCAAGAGATGCTGCACATTTGATTTGAGCGGTTTGTGTTGTGTTGGTCAAGGATATAAAGCACAAAACAGATACCAGGCTTCATTTATTCCATTGCTCGTGGAACAAATTACTCTGGTTTTGAGTTTTAACTCTTTCCATTTTATATTCCAAAAAATATAAGACATTGTACCTAACACCTTACACGACCCGGCTTTTCTTTATCACGAGAGCCTGAGACATTTTCATCAGGAAAAGGTTGTTTATTCTTCCATTTGCTTAACAGCCTCAGCGAGTTTTAAATCTCAAGTCTGGTCCTCTAGGTTTGTTTTCTTGGAAGACCATTGATTATTGTAAATTTTCACCATATGTTTTTAAACAAAAGTTGGAAGTTGTTGGTTGCTTGATGTCCATGCTTTTAAAAGGGAGAACATGAAGATATTTAAGCTTTACTTTCAATTCTCTGAAATAGTAATTACTGTGATATGCCACTCTCCATCCGTATCAGACTTATATCTCAGCTGCTGAAACGAAGGAATATTCTGAAGAAAACCAGAGCATGAGTGTGACTTTTCCTTCATGGGAATATGATGTAATTCTTGCAGATTTAGCTGATGCAGTTTGATACTGCCTCCCACTGTCTGCTCTGCCATCTGTCAGATGCGAGATGTTGGGGACAGCACATGCATACGCTCCTTAGCCCTACCAGTTAATAGGTAATACACGGCATTATTTTAAACTGTGAATAGAGGTGTTAGTGAGAAGTCAGAGTGTGAAAAGGGAAATATGGCTTTCTGTTGTTTTTCCCCAGAACCCCACCAAAGATGGGTGGAATGCATTTCTCTGTAAAGCAGCATCTTTAAACTGAGACAGCTTAATCTTTCAGAGCTTTCAAGTAATCTTCAAGTGACCAGCCAGAAAGCTTTGATGGTATTAAAAAAAAAAAGACAAAACGCAAACTAACCACAAAAAACTCAGTACAACTTGAGAAAAGAATAAAAATGTGTGTATAGCACATGTGATTATTATTTATGATGGAATTTGAACATAATAAAGACTCAAGTGGTGGCATAAAGAATAGATTTTAAATGTGATATTGGAGCGTACCTTGCATTCTGAATAGCTATATTATAAGTAAACTCAAGCTTACAGGGTTTCAGTTTTTTTCCTTAAATTGAGCTGTGTTATATACTTGGTGACAGCATAAGAACCTTTCAGGTGATGAAATAAATAAAATGTTCTTTTGCATCCTCAGATAAATAAGACATTCTGTTCAGTGCAAGTTCCAATGGAGTAGTATTTATTTTTTTTTTCTAGCTGGTCCTGGAGATGCTCTGTGCTGGCATGTTTGCTGAGCCAAGTGTTGGTTTTCTTGAAAAGGCTCTGTAAATGTTTCCACTGCTCCTGGTGATGTAGCCTTTTGCAAAGAATTTTCCTTTTCCTGGCAATTTGTCTTCTCTGCCCTGTTGTCTCTTTCTTTACCAGACTTAGGAAATGTATTCTCAGATTTTCTCCAAAATACTTGCTAAAAGACACCTCCAGTCTGTTACAGCAATACAGTACCAATAACAATGTATAGGTTAACTCTTACCACTACTTGTAGTGCGTATTTAGGATGGAATGTATGTATGTCAGCCAGCTGCAGCTGATTTGATAAATCAGCTTTGTGCAGGATGTAGCTCTCCATTCAGCATAGCCAGTGTTCTCATTGAGAGCAGGTGTTTACCACAATTTACTTCGAAATGTCTTAGTATATTTATAAAGCACAAAATGATCTGCGCATTTGAAAGCAGAATTCACTTTAGTGTTGTAAGAAGAAATAGACTTGAAGATATTTTCTTTATGAAGCCTACTATACTCAACCATTATGAAGGGTTAGGACAGTACACCACTGTGTTTTTATTTTGTCAGTTGTCTCATCATTTCTGCAATGTGTTCAAGCTGCTGAGAGACTGAGGCATTTGTCCCACGGAATCATTTTGAAGTAGTGGAGGCGGTTTGGGACCATATACTAATTTGAATTATCTTTAATTTTTTTATTATTCTGTATAAAAATAAGTTTAAACTGCTTGGTACTGGTTTGATAATGAGTCAGCAACAAAATAGAACAAGAAAGTCTCTACTGGGCACACTTGCGTGGGTAAATAGATTGTTTTTTTCCTTGCTCAGAAATTTGGTTGTCTCCTACCAATGTCTGCCCTACCTAATGTTCTAATTACAATTGTAATTGAGGAGTTGATCTGTTTGATACTGACAGACATAGCTGCTTTGCATGTACAGATAAAGGCTTTCTCAGGTTTTCTTACTGGCACACACAGAAACCTGTTCCCTCCAACTTGCTCAATAGCATTTTAATCATGAACTCCTCAGGGTGTGAGAAGGATCATTTTAATCACTAGCTAGTTGTTCCTTTCTTGTCCACAAAGAAGTCCACTGGTTTTGCTAGCTGTCATTACAGGTGGAGAATGTAGGATACCACAGACCTATTAAATCTTTGCATTGTTCTAGGTAAGGTTACTCCTGAGAATGCTTGCTAAATTTATCCCAAAAATTATGGAACTACTTTTTTTTGAGCCAACAAATGTGGGTTTACTTTGCATTTGTGATTATATGCATTGTATAAATTGATATAAATGTGATTATTTCTGATTATATATCATGTTATTTTTTAAAAAACCAAGCTACATGCTTGATCATATCACTAGAGTCACGAGGTGGTTTTTGCCTAAAATAGAACCTTGTAGAAAAGTTTCCTGTCCATATGACAGAGAATGGGGTTTTTTTCTTTATTTGAAACACTCCTCATGTTCCAGGAGTTTGTGAAGAGTACTACTTTGGTTCTTCATGCATAGTATGAACGTGCATCTAGACAAGTGTTTGGAAACACAAAAATAATTTTTCTGTGTATATATCAACAACTTGAAAAGCAATTCGTCTTTGTAGTCTGCTCCACTTCCATGAAGAGGCTGGTCAGTTTTCAGGAGTTTGAGAATTCAGACGAAGTGAAAGATTAAAGGATTAGGATGTGCATTTTTCCCTGCTCAATGCCCCCATGATGTCAGGTAGATGGACATGGTTTTAACAGAAATACTGCTGAGAGGGAGGAGTTTGGTTTTGAAGTGTTTCCACATGTGTATACCTATGGTGTGAAATGAAGCTGACAACATTTTAGAGAGGAACAGTTGCGGGTAATCTTTGTTTTGCATCTCTGCTGCTGACTTCCACTCGTGCGCAGGTTGTTGCAAGGCTTTGTAAAATGTATATATAAAAAATGTTTGCGTAAACATTTTATATGTTTGCTCCGGCTTTTAAAATGTGTGTGTGTGTGCGCGTGTAAACAGATCAGTGCAATGTCCTCGTAAGACACAGCCTAACAGCAGGTTTGTGCTTTAAAGGGTACTATGTGGAAAAACTTCCTCCAGGTTATAAATCTTTAAAGAAGAATGAATGTACCTCATTGTTTAAACTACTGACTTACACGGTTTGTATTTTTTCAAATTTTAGTTAAAATAGTTCATGTAAAGAATTCTCAGTCAAAAACCATCTTTGAAGTCTTTTTGTAATCATTCACTTACTTTAAAGTTCTCAAAGGCACCTATGATTTCAGTTTGCAGTTAATATGTTTCGAACATTACCACCATCTTCCAATCCAACGGGAGCAGAATTTGATCCAGAGGAAGATGAACCAACCTTAGAAGCTGCATGGCCTCATCTACAGGTACTTAATGAAGACTAGGATGTCGTAGTCTAACAGAATTTTGACATTAAAGTAATTGTTTAGGTTGTGTGTTTATCTGAATTACAGTTCGCTGCAATATTTAAAATACATTTCTTGAATTTAAACTGACAATCTTTTAAAAAGTATCTCGGCATATTATAGGTTAAAGGCTCATTTTTTATCACAGTACAGATATAACAGCTGTGATTTTAAATGAACTTCTCTTTGTCACTGTGACTGCTTTGATCTGTCTGTGGCACAGCTCTGGCTTTTGGAGGTACTGTGACAAACAGAACAGAAAATTTTCAAAACACGTACTTCTGGGCATGATGAATATTAGATTACTCTATATGTCATTTGAGTAAAATCTAGTGATGGAGCTCAGCAGAATGTCAATGTGGCTTAAAGAACCTTAAGTTCTTGTACTTTGTTGGGAGAGCAAGAGCAAAGCTTTTACTGTGTGGCATATAAATACTAAAACCATAATGCAGTTCTGAGCAACTAATTAGTACTTCTAGTAATGTACTTATAAAATGGTTCCTTCTTTAAAAGACTAATACTGTTTATTTTTTTTTTCAGCTTGTTTATGAATTTTTCTTAAGGTTTTTAGAATCTCCAGATTTTCAACCTAATATAGCTAAGAAATATATTGATCAGAAGTTTGTATTACAGGTGAGGTAAAAAATTAATTTTCAACTTCAACTCTTAAATTATTTTTACAATGCATTAGACTCAAGTAAAGTGTATCTCTTCTTTTCCCTCTCTGCAGCTTTTAGAGCTCTTTGACAGTGAAGATCCTCGTGAAAGAGATTTTCTTAAAACAACTCTTCACAGAATATATGGGAAATTCTTAGGCCTAAGAGCTTACATCCGGAAACAAATTAATAATATATTTTATAGGTATGTCGGTATCTTTGTATTGCCGTGCATGTGACCAGGTATACAACTAAAAGTACTCTGAGACACTGATAGCAATTTTTTTTTTAATTCTTAGTAAATTTGCACTCAATATTGCTAGATCTATCAATAATTAGTACTGGTTTGGGAGATTTCATTTAGGGTAGTCTTGCATACAGCATAAAATAAAACGTGGCAGCTGAAATTTGAGTTAGTGTGTGATTTAATGGGTGGTTTGGTATCTTTATATATGAGGCTTTTTTTTTCTTTTTGGGTACTAGCATATGTATTATGGCAGTGTCTTAATAAAATGTTGTTCTTCATAATGCTGAAGTTGAGCTCAAATTGAGTGACTGAGAGATCTGGAATGTACTTGAAGGAACATACTTCCTGCCTTTTCTTTCCTCAGAACTGAGATGTAGTATTTAGGGCTGATGAAATATTTTTTTAATTTCCATAGGATGAACTGTAGTATTATCTATCCCTGATTAAAAAAAAAAGAAAAACAAACAAACACCCAAAACAACCAAACAAAAACCTCACCAAACAACCCACCAACCCCATAAAGATGAGAAATTAATCAGCTATATTACCAGAGGTCTTTAGAAGTGTGTTTTTACTGCCATTATGTCAAGTCTGAAAGCAAGATTACGGTGCCGCCTTTTAGTTTTGGTACGCTTCTCTTTTCTACAAATAATTATGTTGTGTATCACTTTTACACTCCTTCCATCATGCTCCGCTTTTTCTCTACCACTGTTGTTTTTATCCCAAAATCAATGTATGATGCTGGGCATCATTCCTCTTTAAGGAAATAGCGAAAAGCTGCCACATACTCGGTGCCATCTCATGAATGGCACCCAGCAGTACCAGCTGTAGAGGGAGCTTATCTGCCCTGTCTATGGTAACAAGTAAGCCTTTACAAGAGAGACAGACAGAGGAGCTACTTGAAAATAATTAGTAAGCTTTCACTGTCTTCCAGACTACTGCTCTTGGCTAGATGTCCAAAGGAAAAAGTACAGGTATCTCTTTCAAACAAAGCTGTAAATTTTTATCCCCACATTAATTATCAAATTAATTCCAAAATGCGTAATTTCGTAAAATATCTGAACCAGATGGTACAATGACATAACAGTGTACTATAATGCACTTCTGAACAGTGTTTTTATTTGCCACTTCTTGCACTGTACTTACAGGGATAATGGAAGGAAAGTGTTCAGACACAGATAGTTCTGGTGCAAGGCTTCTTTCTGAAATGTTCTGGTCATTAGATCGACATTGTAATAGTTTGTATAAACGTATTTTCAATCTGAAGTGTATGTAGGAGATTTATATAATTTGCACTGTAGAGACTTGCTTTTATCAAGTCAGGGCAGGGGGGAAGTAAACAAAACTTCACTTAGTTGTGTAATATTTAGGAGATAGAAGTTGAAACATTTTGCATCCAAATATAAACTAATGTTCCTGGATATGAGCACCAGCGAAGGAAGTTGTTTCAACTTCTGTCTTGGATTAGTGGATTGTGCATGATATGCTCTTAAAGTACGTGTAGAATTTTTCAAAATATTTCCTTTTCTTATACTTTTTCCTACAAGTCAACAGTTTGTTAGTGTGCTTACCTAAGAAACATGTGATCTTTATTTATCTTTTAGTCACTGACCAGAATTGCACGAATTCTGTCCCGATAGTGCATTAATCGTATTTTTTTCTAATGTAAATGATATATTTTTGAAGTTATTAAACCTTTATGTTCTGTTAATTCAGTTCACAGCTTTTGCATAATTGTGTTTAGTTTTGCTTGAAATTCCTCCTTAAAGAACCTTTCCATATAATTCAGGACAAAAAAGAGTCACATCAAATATTCTGGATTAAAAGTAGCTGTTAGTATGTCGGTTCATGACAAATTTTAAAATAAAATATTTTCTACTGACAGGAATTATTTTCTGAGGTGTAAATTTTTTATAACTGTTTGCAAAATCCCTGAAGTTGTGCTTAGAACCTTCTCAATAAATACACACTCAGGCAACTGGGAAGAAAGGTGGAAAAGTGATTGACCAGTAAATCGCAGTGCTCTATCAAAGGAAAACTCAGGAAAATTTGACTTCCTCTGTTTATTACTGAGCCTTTTGTATGCACAGAAGGCTGTAATGCCAAAGAGCATGGATCTAAAAAGATCCATAAGTAGCAACTGTTTGAACACCTTGTGCTTGCATGCACTATAGAAGCTTGAGTCCTGGCATTTGATTACGCCAGATGCTCTTGTCTTGCTTTAATATTTAAAGTGTTGTTTGCTGTGTTCAGTTTTGCATTATTAAAGTGGCATAGAATATGCGTATTGGAAAAAGCTCAAGCGTGTGCTGCTTTGTTAAATGTGGAAGAAAAGAGCAAGCGTGAAGGTTGAAAGCGCCTTCACGGTGGTTTTCGTTTATGTTTCCACAAAGTTTCTTTTCCACTATTTACTTCTGTTTTCTTTTTACCGAGTGACTAAAACCTGGGAGGTCAAGGCTACCTGTAATGTTAGATGGCGATCTTGGTGTTAGATTGTATCTCTCTTCAGCAGTAACTGAGTAAAACTTTTCATTTATTTAGGTTTATTTATGAAACAGAACATCACAATGGCATAGCAGAATTACTGGAAATACTGGGAAGGTAAGTTGTAGGCTTTGTTTAATTAAACTTACTTGGTCTTCAGAGTAGACTTGCAAAATCAAGTTGGAGATTGCAGATTGCTTTGAGACAAGATCAAAATAGCTTCGTATCATTTTAAAGCTGTAATGAAGAGAAAGTTTTGTGTAAGATTGCAGAAACACAGCAAAAATTTGAACTTTGTGGCAGTGTTTTGGGATGTGACGGTCTCTTAAATCTTACTTTTTAAGTCTTGTTTTGTAGCTTGGGGTCCTTGTAATTAGTATTAGTTGTAAAGCAGCTACAAATAACATGTATTGAGTTGAAATTTATTCCAAAATTCTTCTAAAATCACAAGTGCACAGCAGGTAAACAAAGGAAGCACAGGTTATGAAACCTCAGAAGCCTTCTTTTGTTAATCCCATTATTTTACAAATTTTGGTGATGCATCTGAAAGCCCTTGAAGCGAAAATTTTGTAACTTAAAGTGGACAGCCTTGTCAAAACTAGTGTGTTGGGGTTTTTTATCAACGGATTTCTCTAATCCATGTGCAAGCTTTTGGGTTTTTAAAATACGTTAATACACTTTAAAAGCTTCGTTAGATTTACTTTATGGTGTTTCCATATATTTGCACATAAAATTAACAGGTCAATGAGAGCAACTTGCTCAGGGTTGTGTCTGGTTGGACTTGAGATGTCGCTAATGATGGAGAACCCACAGCCTCTCAGGTTAGCAGGTTCCCATGTTTGACCATACTCACAATAAAATGGCTTTTTTTCTTATGTTTGAATGAAATTTCCTGTTTCAATTTGTGTTCATTCCCTCTTGCCCTTTCACTGGGCACCACTGAGAAGAGTCTGACTCTCCTTCACATGGTCCCTTCAGGTATTTGTACACATGGGTAGGATCTCCCTGAGGCTTTCCTTCTCCAAGCTAAACAGCTTTTTCAGCCTTTCTTTGTATGTCGAATGCTCAGGCCCCATAACTATCTTTGTGGCACTTTACTGGACTCCCTCCAGTATGTCCACATCCTTGCTTTGGGGAGCCCAGGACTGGACCCAGCACTCCAGATGTGCCTCACCAGGGCTGAGCAGAGGTGACAGATCACTTCCCTCAACCTGCTGACAATGCTCTTCCTAATGCAGCCCAGAATGCTGTTGAAATGGGAAAGATGTTTTAAACTTTCCTAGATCTACATGTCTGCCCAGAATAGTTCTTTAACTTTCAGTGGCATGTTCAATGATACTGGATTTCATTCTTTTCCTTTGCAAAGTGCTATTTAATACTGGACAAATGAACACATCCGGTAGGAAGTACTAAAGTGGTGGGATTTTTTTCTGACAATAATCTCTTGACAGGAATGCAGAATTTCTTCGCATTCAGTCAAGGCCAGACTTGTCCTACAATTCTTCTCCTCTTTGTGGTTAACAACCTGTGGAACATCTTGGAGAATTTTTTTAAATTAGTGTATATTTGTTGATTATGTGGAAGTTGTGGCAAGAACACCGTGGAAATGTTAATGTAGAAATGGCGTTTTGATATTATATGCTGAGAGACTTCAGGAGGAATAGTCTCGTATGCTCAAAATAGTTGTGCACTCATTACTAGTGAAAATGGTTTTAAGCTTGCACAGCGAAGGTGAGCAAGTGTTATTTAGTAAGCTTTAGTTCTGAGACACCATCTGTTTTCCAGCATCTGAAGTATATGTAACACTGAACTTTTTAATGTGTTAGGTTTTGTTTGGTTGGGTTTGGGGTTTTGGGGGGTTTTTATAAGTTTGATACTGATTTTTTTTATATATCAATTTATAGCAATTTGATACTGATTTTTGATAAGTGTACAATCTTTTACCTAGATGCCTTCTGTCCTTATTGATGAAGAGGAAAGCATTAGAACAAATAAAATAGGATTTAAAATAGTAAATGGGCAATAGGATACTCAACGTAAATGCTATCAAAGTGAATGAACACAAAATGCTGTTCTAATACTGTGTTTGTAGGTAAAGATGCCCTTGACCCAGTATTGAGCCACATCTGCACTCACCTGTAACTGGGATGTTATGTGTTAAGCTGCTGTTTGGTTATATGCTAAGGTCTTGCAGAAATAGTAATATTTTAGTAGAAGTCATGTTTTGACTTGTCTGCTGTCCTGGATTGATCTCTTCTACATCCAGTCTCTGGCTCATTTTTTAATTCTATGAAGAAGCTGGGAGAAAAATGTATTCAAAGCTTTGATGATAGTGAATAGTTCATAGTGAAAGTTGGAATCTGAAGTGTGGGTTATAGTCATACACGTTGCTTGGAAGACAAATTTGGGACCTGTGAAAGACTTGGGTGAGGGATGGGCAGAGGTTGATTTGACTGTTCATTTATAATTTTTAGAGTACTGGATCCAAAATTCAATAGTCTGTGGTGCATGCTTAATTTGTAATTTTTTCTGTTGCATCATGTTCTCCAGGAGACTGCAAAAAAATGAGGCGCTGAAAACAAGGATTTTGGTATATCCTGCACAGTAATACAGATTTTGTATAATTATTAATTTTTATTTTTAAATTCCTTTCCCTGGCAGCATAATTAATGGATTTGCCTTACCATTAAAAGAAGAGCACAAAATATTCCTATTGAAGGTTTTGTTACCCTTGCACAAAGTGAAATCACTCAGTGTCTACCACCCACAGGTAAGTTCCTCTGGGCACTTTTCATGCCAGTGTTAAAGTAAGTTTGCTGAGAGAGGTCAGGGCATCTCTAGTCGTTCTGACATGGATTCTCTTCTAAGCTCCAACACTTCCCTGCTAACTGATGTTGGGGAAATTATTTAATATATGTACCTATAATGTTTCACTTGTTGAGGAAAAGAAATTAAAAAATAATAGTGTATCTACAAATAAAAAAACCTTTTTTAAAAGCACTGTAGTATTTATAGAGGAAACACATGAAGTAGTTCGTTAATGTCAGTTCTTGATATTTATCCACACACAGAATTTTTTTATCTGTAAAGTTTAGACATAGGAAAGTTGCAGAAAAGTATATTTTTAGTGAATGTCATCTATAACAATTTTTTCTAAAGTACATGGAGAATTCCAGCCGAATTCAGTTTCTTACAGTTGTTGATGTTTTAAAAGGAACTGGGCATTTACTAAGCCATCATTATTTAATTAAATAGATTTTTTTAGAAGTACACAGAAAAAACAGAAACATCTGAGGTGTATTGTGCTTTTAAACCAGCTGCATCTTTTCTGTGCTGAGTTTAGTTCCATTCAGAATTCCTAGGAGAGTGGGAAATCATAGAGTGTTAGAGAAAACACAGTACTATTGTGTTATGCTGAAATTTTTGCCGTGAGAGGTAGTTACATGGCTTTGTTATTTTAATTTGAAAGTTCCACATTTTCTATGTAAGTTCAAGTACTCCAAATTTTAAGTACCATTTCTTCAAATAAAATTACTAAGAATTTGTATTTTTAAGAACACTGTATAATTATGATTCTCTAGCACTTAGAGATGCTTTTAAGCATTCGCTTTGGATCTTGCCCACTGGGGCTCACATCAGTTGCTGCTGCAGTGGCAGGTTAGGGTGGCTCCTATTTTAAAAGATTTTCTTTTTTTCTAATGTTATGAACATAACCTGTTGGGGTGTGGCCAGTCAGATCTTTCTCATAATTTCAACTGGCGTGTATATCTGTGATGGCTACCTTTTCTTAGACCTACCTGAAATGGATTGGTCTTTATCTGTTCCCCTTAATTTACAAGCCAATTCTCAAAATTCTATGCATTATTTACATTCCTCATTACTGTCAATAAAGAGAAGATAGGGACATGGGGATGCCTCTCTTACATGTCCTACTGAATGAAGTGGGAAAGCACTTCAAGTGAACTTAGTGTGTGGAACACCAGAGTAAAACCACAAAAATTCACATTGAAACAGAGCAGGTACTCAGAAGGATATGCTGCCAAATCCAGACATACGTGAAAAGCTAATTTCTGTATTTAATTCAAATTTACTTTAGAATAGTGGAGAACAGTAGATGT
This sequence comes from Psophia crepitans, assembly GCA_013399095.1. Lineage (NCBI taxonomy): Eukaryota > Metazoa > Chordata > Aves > Gruiformes > Psophiidae > Psophia > Psophia crepitans. The sequence goes on from VWZZ01007160.1 coordinate 667,577, forward strand.
AATAATCTTGTACATTCCTCGAATTACCTCAGGACAACAGGAGAGGGCTTGGGCTCATCAGCTGAACTTCCATAAATAGAGAGACATCAGAAAATTATTAGAACAGCTCATGAGGTGCACAGTGATTTTTTTTGCCATTTACTTTAGGACTATTGGTCTATCGAGTGAAAGGGATGTAATAGGTCACCGTTCAGGCACAGACAGTCAGTCCTGTTCCTAGAATTGGAGTTGGTAAATGCTGTAATTCAGCCTCAGCTTGCATCAGCTTTACATTGACGTTTACATTTACATAACACATACTTAATGTTAGTTCTCATATATACAAAATCCTAATATTTACAACTGTTCAGTGGTTTTAAGTAACTTAGGTTATGAAATAGAAATTACTTATTAAATCATCATGACACACCAAAATGTTAGTTGCGTGGAAGGCACTTTAGAGGACAAGATTGGGGTTTTTTTAATCCTATGTTTGAAAAGTGTGCTGAAATGCAAATGTACTAGGTCTAAAAAGAAAACCTATAGTATAACCCAGAAAAAGGTGAGGACAAACTTGGAGAAGGTTGGAAAAAATTGGTAACGCATATTTACCCTTTTGTTTAAATTGTCTGTCATAGAATTTTTGTAAAATTACAGAAAAACTGTTGTGTTCTTATTTGAATTCAGTAGCAGTCTCCATTTATGCTAGTGATTTCAAACTGTGTTCAGTTTCACAATAAGCATTAATAAAAATCTTTTTCTTTTACTATAGCTGGCGTACTGTGTAGTTCAGTTTTTAGAAAAGGACAGCACGCTTACAGAACCAGTAAGTTTATCTTGCTATTTTATTTTTTTGAATATTAATATCCCTTCACCTGTAGACTGTTTAAGGAGGTTTTGGGAGCAAAGTACTGGTATGTAATTTGTCTGTATTAGGAAAAGTCAAATATTTAACCACTGTGATCTGTCAGATTCAGTTTTTCCAACAGGTTGTTTTAATTCATTTTGGTCATTGCAAACAAGAGCATACCTCTTACAAACAAATGAGTTTACTTTGCTTATTTTGTTCTGTGGGTATGAGACAGCTGATCCAGAAGCACTTTGGTCAGAAATTAGTTCGCCTGAACTATGCTCTGTTGAGAAACCAATGTTAGATGGAACACAGATTCCTGGCACGTGGACCTACCTGCTGATATAAGGCTTTTATGTCAGCCTGGATGTGTACCAGCCTTGATGTCTACCAAGTTTGGGCCATAGACAAAACAAGACTTTGATGTGGCTGCATGTGATTATGTACATGAATATTTATAATCATCCTCCATAGTATATAGTGTTTTGCCTCATTCATTGCACCCAGTATGAAGTAGTAAGTAGTAACACATTTAATCACTAAGTAGCAATCAGTAAAACGATTGGTACTAACAAAAGTGCACATTAACAGATTATAACCATTTCAATTGTGAAATGGAAACTGGGATTCTTGAAACAAATTAAGTATGCAGCTGAACAAGAACTATTCTATTTGGGGCTTTTAATATGTGTTAAGATATCAAATCTCAGACATTCTGTCATTCCTGCTGTATGAAATCTTGAAATTTTAGCTTTCTTCCAGACATCAGCTAGGATGTTACATATTTCCTAGTACAAATCTGAACTGAAATACTTCCAAGTCTGTTTCCTGTTTTGATGCTGAATTAGTACATGATTACAACATTCTTTAAAAACTTAGCACATGCATCACCAAAGTACTAAGTTCCCCTTCACAAATTCTGGTCACTACAAAATAAGACTCTTTGTTTCCCCTTGTAATTGTCATATGAGACTTTTAGACATCTTGTTAAAAAAATTCGCATAAATTTCCCAAGGCTTCATTGAGGACAGAGTGTCTGCTTTCATGGTTAAATAATGCATATGTGAAAGATGCACTGGTTTCTCACTGAGTTATCTTGTTAGTGATGATAGTAAATATTGCTTATAGTTTTTAAATATAAAAAGCTGAATTTCTATGAAAACGTTCTCCATTTTAGAAAACAAAAAAGACTGCTTTTTTGCCTAAATGAGAGGGAAAAAAAACGTTGCCTGAGAGAAAGGCTAATGGGTTGTTGCAACTTTTAGGCAATATAAAAAAAATCCAAAGCAACAACTACAAAAAACCCACCACTTTATTTTAAAAGTTTTTCAAGAAATCTATACTGGTTATGGGGGGGGAGGGGGAGGTTGTCCAGTTCTACATCTGGAACTAGGCAGACACTGTCATATTTTTGTTCTTTGAGTGGCTTTTTAATCTTTAACCACAAAACAAAAGCATTTATAAACTTACACAGTTGAGGTTGCATTTATTTCTCATCAAAAATACCTGAATTTAAGATTGAGTACTATGCCAGTCACTTTAAAATATTTAAATATCCATTGAACGAAAATGTCATCTTACTTGAATGTTGTTTGGCACCAAATTGCCACAGATGGAAATGACTTTTCATAGTTAAAAAGATTTAAAATCTTATACTTTAGTTTGAAAACTGACAACTTTGGGAAAAAATCATCATCCTTTCGCAACAAAATCATTTGTGTCTACTCACGTTTTCCTTAAATCAGAAATTGCTAACAGTGTAAGAGTCATTATTCCTTCAGTATTACTTTGGTTTTGGAAGATTCTTGAATAAATTATGATGTAGTTGATAATGCCACTAATAAATACAATGTCTAAATATACTTAAGTGCTAAACTAGTATCACTTTTATACTCAAATTCTGCTACTTATATGTTCAATAGATGAGAGAGTTTTTTCTATTAGGCTTCAGAAACCTTTCCCACAGATGTATAGACCGTTTCTGAAGTGTTGTGACCAGGTGACACCCTTTTGTGTCACATTTTTATGGATCTCTTAGTTGCCTCCCCCTCCTCTCCTGTCTCCCATCCATCTTTTGAGTGTTCATGTTTTGCTAGACAAAAAATGCTTCAGCAAGCTGGGTAAATAAATAATCAGAAAGAAAGTTAAGACTGTGATTATAGTAATACAGTAAACTAAATAAAACTCTGTTTAAGAGCAGCATGTCTGAGGTAGTTGGTCAAGTGTCAATTTGGGTATTTATAGTAGATCTTTACTTAAAATATAGTGATAGAACTTAATTTCTTGAACCCTGGAGTAGACCTCCAAGAAATTACAGATGGAAGCTGTTATCCCTTAGGTGGCAGGTAATTTTCCCCATAGTATAGTAGCAAATTTGCACTGCGATTTGATGGTGTTAAGTTAGTGTCATGTTACTTCCTCCTAATCTGCTGATGATTATTTTTGAATGTGTCTTCTAAGTGTATTGTTTTCTGAAGAAGTGTTTTTAGACCTATTAACAGTTATTTCTGTGACACTGAACCATACCTGATCACTGTTATCACATGGGACAAGAAATCAGAGTTTTGTGTTGTTTAAAACATCAGACAGCTTAATGAGATATAATTTAGTGCATGGTAAAGACAAATTATCACAAAAATTGTGTTCATTTTGTCTCTGCAGGTTGTAATGGCACTGCTGAAATACTGGCCAAAGACTCACAGTCCAAAAGAAGTCATGTTTTTAAACGAGCTAGAAGAAATTTTAGATGTTATTGAACCATCTGAGTTTGTAAAAGTTATGGAGCCTCTTTTCAGACAGCTAGCCAAATGTGTGTCCAGTCCACACTTTCAGGTCTGTACTTACAGCATGTCCAATAATATGAGAATTTTTATAAAGCAAACTTGTTAATGGTATTGCCTACTATTATTCACCATAATGAATTTTATTTGTTGAAAAAAAAAAAAGTATAACGCGTAACATACAAGCTGAAAAGGCTCACTGTTTTCAGAAGTTACCCGAACCCTTTGTGTTACATAGTGTTTGCACTTCACTGCTGGTAATAGGGTTCTACAAATACTCTTTCTTTGGGAAAGCATTTCCTTGCTTGAATTTTGGAGTTCATGGGTTATAGTTTGAATCGTGTCCCTGTCAAGGAAGAAAGCCATTTTTCCATCTCTTTCCATCAGCTCCATGACTCCCATTTACACAAGAAAAATCCAAATCTAAGTTACAACTTTTCTTACCTGTCCCTTATATTTGCCAAATGTTTCAATTATTTGCTCTTTAAGAGATTGTCTGAAGTACTGTTCCTTTTTTCATGTCGTCTTAGGTTGCAGAGCGAGCATTATACTACTGGAATAATGAATATATTATGAGTTTAATTAGTGATAACGCAGCAAAGATTTTACCCATCATGTTTCCATCCTTGTACCGGAATTCAAAGACGCATTGGAACAAGTAAGAAACACTTGTACAAATAAAATTCTGCTACTTCACTTTTCTCTAGTTTCAGACTTAAAAGTGGTTCAGCTCTTTTTGTTGCTAGTTTTAAGTGTGGTGAGCTGTTTGTTCTATGACGTGAAAGTTGCTGGATAAGGAGGAGACTACTGTTGTCAAAATTTTTAGGAAATATACAGAGTTTGAGGAAGATAGTTTTTCCTTTTTTTCATTGTACAAGAATCAGTGTTTTAGTGCATCTAATCCGTGACGTATTTTTAATTATTTGAAGCAAATTTGACATTAATCTGTAGTTCAGGTACTTCTAAAGACTAACTTTGATTTCTGACCTCTAACGTCTTTGCTGATTTACATTTCTTCTGCGTTCTAGTGGATTGTAGATTAGGTCATTTTTTCCTTTCCTTCCCCCCCACCCCTCCCTCCTTTTTGTGTATTGTTTTCTCTTCTTTCTCCATTGACTATTTTCACTTTTTTTCCCCACAATAACATAGTACTTACACATGAAAACAGTCCTGGTCAGCTCCTTTCTGCAGCTGTTCCATTGTAAAGTGCCTCTTTGTTTGAGCTGTTGTGCAACTGCTGGGATGGTGAAAGTGTCACAGACTGCTGATGGGTTGGCCAAGAATGCGTTATCAGTCTGCCACTAAGCACAGGAAAAGAAATGGAAGACAAAGTGATGTTAAAGTGATGGGTTACCGTCACTGGATGTAAGCAGTAACAAATAATGCACTCATTAATAAAATTCTGAGCTCTATAGCGGTTCAGCTATAAATAGTAAATGTGGCTTGCCATTGGTGTTTTTTTCTGGCTTTCAAGGCCATGCATTCGTTTTATTTTGAGCAGAAGTCGTGCTACCCAGTACAGCTGCGCTCTTACTTACAACTCACGTGCATGATACAAAGTAATCACTTAACTGATTGCTGTTGGGATTTAATGATCAGGAATCAATCACGGACTGGAGCTGTAAATGTGCTTCATAAAGCAGATTATTTTTGTTTAATTTTTCTGATGTTTTTCACTTCATTTTTCTAACACTTTTCTAAAGAGTCTTGTCATAATTGCGCTGAAGTGAGTGTTGTTGCTGTGTGGCAGTTTTCAAAACGAGTGGTGTCTTTTCTAGACTCCTTTTAATCACTAACTTTGTTTTCTTGAATTTGTCGGTTGCCAGTAAAGTACTTACATCACAATCTTAAATGTCATCTTGCATTTTCTCTAATAACCCTAGCTTGATTAATGTCAACTATTAAATTTCAAAACTAGTCCTGTATTGTTACACGTAGTATTAAAAATGAAGTACAAACAACAAAAGTGTAAGTGACGAGTAAGTTGCCTTCAAAGTTGGTAATTTTAGTATGTGTATTAGCCCTTTTGAGGGTAAACTGAAACTTCCACTAACTAGTTTTGTTTCCACTTATTCTGAAATGATGTAATTTTCCAGTTATGTAGGCTATTGGCTACTGTTGACCAGAAAAAATAGATTTCAAAGTTTAAAGTACTCTGAGTTTCAACCAGAAGTTTTACTTATAGGACAATACATGGCTTGATATACAATGCTCTGAAACTCTTCATGGAGATGAACCAAAAACTGTTCGATGACTGCACACAGCAATTTAAAGCAGAAAAACTGAAGTAAGTTTTCATGTCAGTGTGTCTGTTTGTTCTTGAATAATTTGTTCAGAGTGCTTCAGCTCTGAAACACTACTGTGTCTTTAGTGGGAAGCTGCCCATTTGATTACAGTACAGCAGTCTCAAAATCGACTTGGTGAAACTTCTTGTTACATATGAACTGTAAAATCTTCTTGAATAGGATACTTCATGTAGTCTTTGACGTAATACTCCTGGGGGTCACCATCTTTCTAAAAATCAATTTTTTGAGAGGAACACTGCTAATCGTGGAACCCAGTGTTAAACTCTGTAAAAGTTTAGTTTACATCCTGTGTTTATTACAGCATGATTTATTTACCCAGTGTTATTTTCTTTCATGTTGTCACTCAGTTCCTCCCAAAACACTTTTTTCAGTATTTTTCAGCATTGCATTGTGTGTGAGCATATGTGCATGTTTTTCTAAAAATTACCCAAAATAAAATTGTCACTCTATTGTAATGCAGGGCATTTGTGCATTATTTGACAGAATCCTGCTGAGTTTAATATATTCTTTCATAGGCCTGTGAACAGAGCAGGGGTTTGGAAGCTAGAATTTCTCTGGTTTATGCCCAAAAATGCAGCTAACTTTTATGATCACAAAGTCACTTACCTTCCTTCATTTCCAATTTTGTTAAACTTTTTTTTTTATATTCACTATGTTATAAAGCCTACTAAAGTGAGATTGAGAAGTCAAAAGTGTCAATGGTTTGGCTCTCATTTTAGGGGCTAGGGAGCACAGTTAAAAAGTGGATAAGGAAAATACCTGGATTTGAGTTTTATTTTTAATTTCAAAGTGAACAGGGATTCCTTCAAGTAGCGGTTCAAATTATACACCTATTTTAAACCAATGTACTGGAAGTAGGACAAATTCTTAATGTAGATTCATTTGCCCAAGTTTTGAAGTTCCTTATTAGAATTTAAGTAGAAATGAGCTTGTAGTATAACAGGTTTTTAAGATACATGTGCATGTATTTATCGATAACAAAATGTGAATATTGGCTTTTAAAAAAAAAGACTCTGTAAGTCTCTCTTCCCTCATAGCAAATAAGTAGAATCCCTTTTAAATAGGAAAGCAATCTTTTCTTCCCCCCTTTTTTTTGTGGGTGGTGTTTTGAGTGTGAAGTAAGACAGGCAGAGTGCTGAGTGAGATAGTAACAAAACAAAAAAAGAATCCCACACCACACAAAACCTAAATGGGGGTGGTTAGAGTTTTTCCCTACTGCCTAGCCCAAACTTAATTGAGTTAAAGGCAAATTGTGTATGTGCTTGAATATAACTTTTTTTTTAAAATTTGGATCATCTGCTCTACACACTGAAGCCCGAGAGCATTTTTCGCACTCTTAAGCTCGAAGCCCTTTTAAACTCTACCACCTTTCAAAGACAGGTGTTCATTCTAGTCTCTACAATCAGTTGTTTATTTGTAAGAAAGAAAGGGGAAAAAAAAAACAACCACCACCCTAGAATTTACTATTTTGAATTACATTAGGAATGAGGAAACAAACCTTTCCTACTTTAAAAATAAAAAAGCATCCTGTGTTATCCCTCTTGGCATGTGACTCCCTTAATTAGTGTGTTTTTATCAGGTACTTCTCGTTAGTGTTCAGTTCAAAATGTCTCTGGGTCTTCTCCTTTAACCGGTTACCCAGAAGCCATTGGGCTGACAGTAAGAATCTCTGCCCTTTTTTATGGTCAGATATTTCTTATGTTTCAATATAGAATATATTGAATATACAATATATATTTCAATATAGAATTCAAATATTACAAAGTTAAAACACAAACACACATTCAACATAGATGAAAATTTCTTTCTGTTTTAATTTTAACTCTTGTAAAAATGTACAGTTATTGCAGACAAATTGATGTTGTAGTTTACATGACAGGCAACTAAAACAACTACACAGCCATTCATTCCCTCCCCCTACAGTGGGATGGGAATGAGAATTGGAGGGGGGGAATAAAATTCATGGGTTGAGATAAAGACAGTTTAGTAGCACAGAAAAGAAAGGGAACAATAGTAACAATAAAAGAATTTATCAAACTCATGATGCATAGAGGAGTTGCTCATCAACCGCTGACTACGGGTGCCCAGCTAGTTCTCGAGTCACGGTCCAGCCCTCCGACCAGCTTCCCCCAAGTTACATACTAAGCATGATGTCATATGGCATGGACAATTCCTTTGGTCTGTTGGTGAGCCCCCAGCCTACTCACTGATGGGGTGGGGTGAGGAGCAGAAGAGGCCTTCACTGCTTGGCAACAACTAAAACATCAGTGTGTTATCAACATTATTCTCATCCTAAATCCAAAACACAGCACTATGCCAGCTGCTAGGAGGAAAACAATCTCTGTCCCAGCTGAAATCAGGACAGCTGATATCAGCCAGTTTTTTACTTTCGTGAGAAAATACAAGGTTTTTTGCCTTTTAATGTTGCTTTGCAATCATGGGGTATTGATTGATGCAAATTATCCTCTCAACAGTAAGTGATATTTTGGGCAGTAGGCTGAAAACAGGCATAGCTAAATAATTTATTCTGTTAAATTCTTCTAGTTAATTTCTTCATGTTTAACAAAGCGTACAAGTTGCGATGCAAGATTCACCAAGCTGCTTTTGTCATTTTTGCTTCTAATTTTTTTTTCCCAGAGAGAAGCTAAAATTGAAGGAACGGGAAGAAGCATGGGTTAAAATAGAAAATCTAGCCAAATCAAATCCCCAGGTATTTAGAAAAGATTAACATGTTCATGTTTAAATACTTTAGTTTTGTTAAATATCAGTGGGAGAAACAGGTCTGATCATGGAAATAAAGCAATTTCACTAATTGTATTATGAAAGATACACAATAAAAGTACTTTTAAAATTTGTAACCTTTCTCTTGTGCAAGTAATTATTTTTTTAAAAAAAGGTTTCTGAAAAGTATGATATGAAGTACTTTTTTCCTTTTCTTATAATAGGAGATATACTGTATTGCGGTTTGAAAAGTTATTGTGCAAAATTATGGAAAATATAGAGATGCCATAATTGGTTTCTCTTGAAAAGCTGTTTGCAAACAATATATTACAAAAGAGATCTTTCTGCAAACTGTGAGTTATGACTGGTCAGTTTTCCTCTGTCTCAAATGGATTAAAGTAATATTGTACATTCTTGTCTGCTGCATTTGTTCTCATACTTGCATTGGGCCGGTCTGCTGGTGAACCTGCACCTCAGGTTCTTACTAAAAGGAAAACATCTGTCAGGCATTACTTGATGTAACCGAAATTTTTGTAAAGAAACAAAGGTTCTCTAGATTTTTCATTATATTTTGAAATTATGGGAGAAGGGGATGGTTTGGCTTGGGTTTTCTACCCCCTTTAATTAATTTGCTTGGAGAATGCTGCCGGTTTTCCTTAATCTCAATCATGCTGATTGCTGCTATGGGCAAAAAAAATTCCCAAACATTTCAATTGCTCTGCAGCCAGAATTCTACTATACTGCAACAAGAAACTTACCTGTACTGTATCTTTTCAACATCGTCTAGCTGAGATTAAAATGGCAGAAGATGGTGTAACGGTACCCTATAGCCAGAAGTGGGACAGTCTGTGATCTCAGTGCAATTTTAAAACAGAAAGTATGGGTTCATCTTTTCTTCAAAGAAGGAGGAATTTCATAAATGTTTTCTTCCTCTTGTGGCATTCCTCAGGGAACAATTACTAAACTGCTCAAATAAAATCTGTTAAAATCAGTTGACAGCAGATGAGTTAAAGTAATCAAAAAAGAATCATGGATACGCAAGTAGCAATTGACTTGCAGTGACAAAACTTTCCTCTAACCAGACAAGCCATACAAAAGCCTTGCTGGAACAGTATTTGATAGACATGGTCATTTACTGTCACAAATGATAAACTTCTGTGTGTCTGGCTAAATGCGGAGTAATACCATTTGGAGTTCTACAGTGTAAATCTCCTTTTCTTCCCAAGTGATTTTTTTGTAACTGTGTGCATTTCCTGGAACAGGTTAACCCAACCTGTATACAGTATGTTCTGCATAGTATTCTTGAGGAGAGCTAATAATTGAAAGCAATTTAAAATAAAAAACCACAAATTTGAACACTGAATGCTCCACGGAATTGACAGAAGGATATCAAATGCTCTTAGCAGTCTATATGATTAATTTTTAAGGCTTTTTTTTCCTGAAACTTTTTTATTGTCTACTTACTGGCAATTCTTGGTGTTCAGAGCTATTCCTAACTCTGCATGACACAAGAATACATTTTAAGGATTTAGATCATTATAATTGCATTTGTTAAATCCTTGCTGTCTGTTTTTTCCTATTTTGTCTCATCTGCATTAAGTTATTGGTACACTCAGATACTAAAATATTTATGAGGAAAAATGGATTAAAAAGTGTGTGTGTTTGTAAATTAGTTGATTTCAAGACCACATACACCTCATCTGAATTATAATAGAATTTAAAATACTGAGATAGCTGTACAGTAGGCTTTAAATACTATACAAGTGTTTTTAGAATATTTTTTTTTTTATTCCCAAAAGGCTTTTATGGCTGTTCTACTTTCTCAAGACAGAAATGTTTAATACTTTGATTTGAAATTATTTTAAATGTGTATTAACAGTATTTGGCCTTTTAACAGTGTATTTTCTCTTCCAACACAAAATTGCACTGGAAGGTAAAATCACTGTGTTTGGGTTGCTAAACTGTTCACAAATCACTAGGCAGTGCATTAATAAGGTTTCAGATAAGTGATTGCCAAAGTAGACATTCAGTACTGGCAAAATCTGAATATTGAAAAATTAAATCCCAGATAATCAAACATATTTTTTGTTCTGACTGTATTTTTCAACAGAAAATTTCTGCAAAGTAAAAGTATTGGAGTTCCATTTTAAAATGTATCACTTGGTGCTTGGAAGCATAAGATATTGATGCTAATCTCAGATAACTACTATCATTCAAATGCTCAAATACACTCTTAGTACTTAGGTATTACTACTAAGAATGATTATTTTAACACTTTGCGTTTTATTAGTACCCAACGTATAGTGACACGAGTTTGCTGAACAGTCCTGTTGCAATGGAAACAGATGGGCCTTTAATTGAAGATTTGCAGATGCTGAAAAAGACAGTGAAAGAAGAGGCTTGTCAGGTAAAGCAATGTGAAGATAAAGTGCTCTAAATTATGAACTTTTTTTTTTAAGTGACTGTTAATCATAGGCATAAACTTACATTGTATTTATTCTAGAGTAATAAACTTCGTTAGAACTGTGACTGATGTGACACTGTAGCAGCCAGGAATACAGTGATATATTTCTAATGCCTGTGAACCTGCTGGTCTTTTGACATTTCTTCTACAGAAACATTCATTTTCTTTTCACTTAGAAATAGCTTTTTATGTTGTGGTGGGAACAATGATTATGCTTTAAGGATAGTTAAAAGTACGGCTTAAATCTACCACATCATGTTGTGTTCTCTTCTCCAAGTTTTGTTTTTTCAACTTGTATAAATTACAGACACATTCTAGTGATGGCATATTTGTTATTCAAGGTCTCCTTGGTGGCTAAAGCTACTGTGTTTTGAAAAAATGTGTGAAGTGTGCATGTCTTGCCCACTCATGGGTGGTCTTCCTCAGTCTACCATCTGTCACGTTGCATTACCTACTGCAGGGCAAGGACTTGCAAGGTCATTCTAGTCTTTTCATCTTTAGCTAATGCTTAGTGATCATCAGGTATTTTTAATTTAAGTGGAACTGGAATCCTGACGTTCAAACTAGAGATTTAAACTTGAAGCTGATGGAAAATGGAGAGATGCCAAGGAGCATTGCAGTATCACTAAGGTGTCTGGTAGGAATATCAGTAATAGGAATATCTCTAAATCCAGTAAAGTTAAAGACCAGAGAAATTTTCTAGAGCTGAAAAACTGGTTGAGATCAGAGATAAAGTCTCTTAATGTGAACCGACATATCAAACAAATTCAGTAACAATAATGGTCAACCTAACCTCTTACATTACTGTCTTAAAATTCCAGCGTTGTTATCCTGCACGATTATTTGATTTATTGTTTGTACTATGGCATTTTGGATAAACATCAATATCAGAAGAAATGCTGGAATGTCTCCAGGACATGTGTAGTGATTGCTGGTTTTTAAACACTTACCTTTGGATTGGAGCCCTATGCATTACATGTAAATCTCGGTGACTGAATTACATGCCTATCCAGGGCAATGAATGAGCGTACCATTTCCTGGAATGGGACCACTGGTTAGAGCTAGTCAGCGAGGAGCATTGGGCTTAGTCTCTAAACCTCTGCCTTTCTTCAGACCTTGGATAGCTTAGCCGGGCCCACGTGATGGGGAGAGGGACCTCCTTTCACTAGCTCCAGAGCTTAGAACCAGTTCTAGTGGAGAAAGGTACATACAAGATTATTTAAAAAAAAAAAAAAAAAGACGAGTACTGCTTAATCTGAGAGGTGTGTTGATGATTGTGGCCATCTTTTACTATGCTATTTCCTAGGGCATAACCATTTACTCAAGATTTATGAGACCTTGGTTCACTTTCTGTCCTAGCCAGAGGGAATTAAAACTCATACATCCTAATTCTGCCTGCTGTAACATTAGTTCTAGAAGAAAAGCAGCCAAAGTATGACTACGTACTAGTAGCTGGGACAAGCAGTTACGAGCAAAGTTCCCAATCCAGCTGCTGGAAGTGTTTGGGGATTTGGCCCCGTATTACACAATATAAAATCCACAAACGGTAATGGCAGCCTAAACTGTAACACCAAGGACTCCACCTTGAGCTTACATTCTTTTCTACAAAGAATTCAACTTCAGGAGCTATGATGTTGGGGCTATACAGCTTCATTGATAGCACGACAGCTAGAAACTGAGTGCATCACGTTCCTATGGATGAGCTTGTTTTCCCTCCCCCAAATGTTAGGAGGAGTGATGATTTAAAAAGTGACGCTAACGGAAAAGAAACAAATTGTAAACTAAATAACATTCTGAAACTTGGGTGAGAACTGTTCAAGCATTCTTTAACCATGTCTCCAAGTGCATCTTTACCTTCTTTTCCTTGCTCAGAGCAAGAAGTAAATGAGATGATTTAGCAGGTTATAAGCCTGTTTTTCAAAGATAAAGATCCTGTCCTGACAGAGCTAACAGAATGCTTTGAAACAGGAATTCTTATTATTAGAAGAACCTACAGAAATCTGTAGGAAGTATAGAACTTGCAAGAGGATTGATAAGTCTGGGTCACTGGGCAGGAACAGGATTGATTAAGGATTAGGGAACTGCAGAAGGCAAGCTAGATAGCGTTCTTCCATCAGTCTTTGGGAGGACGCTGGAAAGACAGTTGTGTATCCCTTGCGAAGTACCATCAGAACTTGATTCTAAAACAAGAGGTATTATAGTTATCAGTTAAAAAAAAGGCAAATCAAAAGGACAACCTAGTTTCTTTTTTAAATAAAACTTCAGAAGTGAGAACTATATAAAGATCTATACAGTTTCAGTGAAAGTGGGGTAGCAGAATGTCCATACTGAAGAGGTAGTGGAATGACTGAGGAAAAGAGATCTGGAATTTTTTTTCTGTAACAGACTCTGTGAGCGTTAAGAACATGAATAAACATCATTGACCTAACAGGCAAATTAGGGTAGGAGAGACAGACATGCAGTCTGTATAAAGGCACCATTATATAGTTTCATGATACTCTGCTGTCTGGTTTTGAGAGAGCCTCAGTAAAATAATACAGCAGAACCCTCCGTTTTCAGCTGTGTGAACAGTGGGAGTAATTAGAAGCATGGAAAAAAAATTAAAATCATTTATCTTACATGTGGAGACACACAAAATGAAAAATAAGTGAGAAGATAGATGATAATTTAATTTTTAAAGATGTTGTGGTTGCTCATAGCTTAGAATTTGCCAGTTGTTTCTAGTTTTTCCTCCTGGCAAAAAAATTGGTTTCGAGACTTAAAACTGTATCTGGTGGGGTAAAGAGGAGAAAGTATAAACTCTTCCCCATATGTGTTGGGTTTTTTTCCCCCAGAAGTGAACATACTGATGTGTAAGAAATATTCAAACAAAGGTAATTGTTTACCAATTAATATTTTTAACCAACTTTGTTCTATTCTTATTTCAGGCACAGAAAGATCAGAAAAAAGATCGTCCTCTTGTGCGACGCAAGTCAGAACTGCCTCAGGATATCTATACCATGAAAGCCTTGGAATCACATTGCAGAGCTGATGAATTAATATCACATGATGGGCATTAAACTATTGCAGTGAAATATTATTTTGGAGGAAAAGTTTTTTCTTTTTTCTGGACTCAGTTCTACAGTAGAACTTAATTTTTTTGTGCCATACCAATCAGTTACACACAAAGTCAAAGCTTTCTTCAACCCAGTTCCATAGGCAATAACTTAGAGTATGCAGCTCAAGATTAGTAGTTCAAACAATGGTAAATTACCCAATTCTGTATGCAGAATATTGGGTTGACTATAATCAAGTGGACGCAATTTCCTGGAGGTGTTGCCATAGTACCAGCTAGCTGATACCATGCAGTTTTTATAGTCACATTTGAGAAAAGCATTCTATACGCTCTTTCCACCTAAATAAGGGAATGACCAACAGTTGGTACTAATGATAAATGTGTGTTTTCAAAAAGAAAATTATTTGAAATTTAAATATTAAACTTTTTCTAGGATTTCTCAACTTTACAGTTATTTCCACATTATTGCTGTCTTGTAATATACCAGCAGTTTTGAAAATACACAGTTATTCTTTCGTATTATAACAAATGGCTTACAAACTGGTAACCTTCATGACAATCTTCAATCATCATTCCTTTCTAAGAATTCTGTAAATTTATTTCTCCTTTACTTAGGATAAAGATAGATATCTATATATACCATGTCCTAATATTTTATGTATATTTAAAGCCATATTTTCCAGTCTTTAGTGTATAATACGGCACCAGTATTCCAGATATGAACTGGTAGAAGAATTTTTCCTAAAATGAAAATTTGTTTACTATGACTGGGAGTAGACTAAATATAAAATTTCATTTTAAGTTTTTTCAAGTCAATAAAATACTCTTTCACTGTTTCCTCCCTTATCTGAGCTTTTAATACTCAGCATTTTTCTTGGGCTCTAGGAGTTCAATATTCTGTGGCAGATATTATGCGTGATTTCAGTTGCACCAGTTTTTATCTGAGAGATGAATATAACCTTTCAGGAAACACAAGATCACAAGCTTATTAAACTTAAGAAAAAGAACAGACCCTTGAATTCCATTCTGCTTCTTTTTAAATGAGTCTAAGAGCTGAGGAGATAGTGACCATAATTTTACCGTGAAAATATTTTTTGTTGTTGCTGTAAAGAGCACATGTGCTGCAAGTACACCTCACAAGTGAACTGAAAAAAATGCATCTGACTTGCTGATGATCTTCAAATGCTGCTATATATTCCACAAGATTACTTGCATGTAATGAGCTTTTTGTTGTAGATGGAAAAGCACGGGAGGCAAATCTCTTTAAAAATATAGTGCTTTGTCTTCAATATTTGATTTCTCTCAGGGTGGCCAGTATTTTGACTTACTTATCCTGCTTACAAGCTGTTTGAAATGTGTTCTGCTATTCTAAATGGGTGATTAGTTTCTTTTGTCTCTGGCAGTAACATGATATAACTTAATGTTTAGTGTCTTGATGCATAAAGAGATAAAATCGTGGCTTCTTTAAAAATAGTTTTGGTTTACTTTTTAAGGAAGTAGAACATCTCCTGCATCCATTAAAAAAAGAAAAAATTGCTCAAAGCAAACCTTCATAGTAACCTTGTGCAGATGTAGTGCCTGCTGTTTGTTGGTTGCATTTAACATTCAATTCCCAATATTTGTTACGTTGTCTTTTGGAAGAAAATTGTGGGTGGTAAACATCGGCTTACGACAACTAAATTTAAAGACCAGCCCAACCTTTAAGTGGAATGTCCACTGTGTCTGAAAACATTTCCTGTAAAACTTGAAAAAGAATATGCTTTACCATTAGGATAAACTATATTAAAACAGTTTAAAGATGCCTTCTCCTTTTGAGGGAAAAAGGGTGCTTTTTTAATTGTGTAAAGCAATGTCTATGTATTTTGATATACCATTGTTTGAACTTCCATCTTTAGCTGGTAGGTTATCAGTTACCTTTGATTTTGGGTGTTCAGTATGTTTGTGCAAGAGGTTGCTGAAAGGAATTATTCTTATGTTACCCAAGGGGAAAAAGACCACCTGTATATCAATGTTTGATTGATTGTGTGATGCTCAACGTATAAGAACATCTTTCACTGTCTAGCTTTTATTTCTGTTCTTTATTGAAGATAAACACTCACCAAAAACGGAAATATTACGGTATTTTTAACGGCTTAAAGTTCACCATAAATTCATATTTGAAGTTTTGGGCCACTGAACATTTGCTTAGACAACATTCCAAAATCACCACTAATGGTTTAGCAAGTTTATTATCAGCATTTATATAATACTTACCTTGTACTAAACCATTCTAAAACTAATACATCCAAAATAAAAAGAAAAATTGAAGGTAGAATTTTGGTGACTGTTGTTCTTCATAAAGTTCTGTGTCTGACACCTTCCCCTGTTTTCCAAAATTACACCTGTACATCAGGAATGTCAAAAGTAATATTACAAGTGTCTTTTTAGTGTGGCTTTAGTATGGCTTCATTTTAATATTGTACATACATTGTACCTTGTTTTATGGTAATAAGTAATAAAAATGTAGACTTCATATTTTGTACAGAATCGTCCTGTGTACAGAATAAAAAGTTCCTAGAAACAGCAAAAATAGGTAAGTGGCACAATTATTTTTCATTAGACAATATCTGTAACATTATGCGTTAGTGGAATGTTAAGTTCAAATGTACCTACATATTTTTTAACATTTTGTAATTCAATTTTTTTTGTTCTGGCATTGTTTCTGAAGAACTTCATACACCTGCCATTTAATATGCTTTTATCTAATTTTAAAATTTAAAAAAAAAAATGGTGTATTATATGGACAAATAAAGAACATGTGAATTTTACTTGCTCATCATGAAACTAAATTTAGCACAGAGTGTTTGGGGGTGTGTTCAGATTATTTGCAGAATCAGCTGTACAAATTAAAATAATTTCATCAATTTCACAAAAAGGAAAAAAAATATGGAAAGGCCACTAGTAAAAATAACTGGGAATAATGGGTATTTAGAACAACTGTCGGTACTGAAAGGAATTTGATAAATCTCCGATCTCCAAATACCATGGTATTTTCCCCTGGAGCACTTCTGTGTTGACAGGCTTCAAGCAAAGTAGCCATGAAATTGGGGATTATCGTGACAGGTGATACGTGGTGAGGATGTGGGAACAAACTGAAGTCTGCAATAGGAATTGTCTTCCCTGCTTCAAAAGAGCTGAAGAAATTACTCACGTAAAGCTGACTTTCAGTAAGTGATGGGCTTGGAGGGTGTCAGTAAGCCCAGGTCAATATCTGACTACTAATGTGAGTTACAAATGTAAGGTTTCAGTTGCAGATGAAGCCTTTGCATACTGGAGGAAATAGTTTTCTACATGAGCTCAGAAGTTAACTCGCCACCAAGATTAATCATTAATCAAAAACTGGATAGTAAAACATCTGAGGATGCAGTCATTCAGTTTACAATGTTAAGGTCAAATATATTTATTTCATATATATGTACACACACCCCTCAACATATAATATTTTAAAGTACTAGCAGTGACTTTTTTTAATATAAGTACCTTACTGAGTTGCAGGTATGTTCAGGAAGTGAACTTCAATCCTTTCTAAGGGAATTAAGCTCAGAGGCGTTGACCAACAACCTTTTTTTGACGTTGCTTGTTTGGTTTGGCTTCTTTAGAAGTGGAAAGGAAGGCATGGCTGGCTGACAGATGAGGGGAGAGCAGTGCACGTTGCCTACCTTGACTCTGGGGAAAGCTTTTGACACTGTCTCCCATAACATCCTCATAGGCAAGCTTAGGAAGTGTAAGATAGTAGACTGTGGGGTGGGTTGAGAACTGGCTGAACGGCAGAGCTCAGATGGTTGCGATAAGCAGAGTCTAGTTGGAGGCCGGTAGCTAGCGGTGTGCCCCAGGGGTCAGCGCTTGATCCAGTGTTGTTTGTCATATTCATTAGTGACCCGGGTGAGGGGACAGAGTGTTCCCTCAGCAAGTTTGTCGATGATACAAAACTGGGAGGAGTGGCTGACACACCAGAAGGCTGTGCTGCCATTCAGCGAGACCTGGACAGGCTGGAGAGTTGGGCCAACAGGAACCTAATGAAGTTCAACAAAGGCAAGTGTAGGGTCCTGCACCTGGGGAGGAATAACCCTGAGCACCAGTACAGGTTAGGAGTTGACCTGCTGGGGAGAAGTGCTGCAGAGAAGGACATGAGAGTCCTGATGGACAATAAGCTCTCCATGAGCCAGCAACATGCCCTTGTAGGCGAAAAAGCTAATGGTATCCTGGAGTGCATCAAGAAAAGCATGGCCAGCAGGTCAAGGGAGGGTATCTTACCCCTCCGCTCTGCCCTGGTGAGGCTGCCTCTGGAGTTCTGTGACCAGTTCTGGGCTCCCCAGTTCAGGAAAGACAGGGAACTACTGGAGAGAGTCCAGTGGAGGGCTACCAGGATGATTACAGGACTTGAACATCTTTCATGTGAGGAAAGGCTGAGAGAGCTGGGTCTGATTAGCCTGGAGAAGAGAAGACTAAGGGCATCTAATCAGTGCTTATATATATCTAAAGGGTGGATGTCAAGAGGAAGGGGCCAGTCTCTTCCCAGTGGTGCCCAGTGACAGGACAAGGGGCAACAGAGACAAACTGGAACACAGGAAGTTCCATCTCAACATGAGGAAAAACTACAGTGAGGGTGACAGAGCACCGAGACAGGCTCCCCAGGGAGGGTGTGGAGTCTCCTCTGGAAAGATTCAAAACCTGCCTGGATGCGATCCTGTGCAACCTGCTCTAAGTGATCCTGCTTTCACAGTGGGATTGGACTAGTTGATCTCAAGATGTCTCTTCCAGCCCTTACCAATCTGTGATTCTGCGGTAATGTAGCACAAGTAATGCTTGTGTTCAGAGGTTTGTTCGTTTGCTTTATGGAAACTTCTAGTACATTACAAATGTAACTTACAGGAGGTAACCTGGAATTGTAGCTATCCTGAGTATTGTTCTGGATCCCATTATGGACCACCCACCTAGAAGTGGAGCACTTCTGCTCCTTGGATCTTGTGCTTACTGTGCATAATGATTGTGGAGACTCTGACTGCATATAGCTAATTAAGAAATGCCATTCTAATTACCATATCACTGTCTCCCTGGGTTATAGTTTATGATGAGACTTGGCTTGAGCTGTCTCCTTATGAAATAAAACTTTGATGTAGTTAAAAATTTTGTATGAAAAATTCCCCAAGGGAGAATTTACTGTGGAGCTAAAGAAGATAATACATTATTCCTTCCTCACGCAATTGAAGGGCTTCCACTGTTTTGCTGCAAGGAGGAGAAGAGTACTCACATAATTGCCTCAAGCTATTTTAGGCATTTTTGTGACCCAGAAGACTACACTAAGAGGGTTTGTGCTAGCATCAAGGCCTTCCCATCATAATTTTCCTGGTACTTTGGCTGTATAATTAGTCATGCAGAAAGATTTGAGATGGGAAGGCAAGTGATTTGTTCTGATAGTCACCTGATGGGCTTTGTTTTTGGTCTCAAAGAATACCAAATTATTATTAACTATTAGGAAAAGAAATCTTTTTTCTCAAGTAGTTTATTACTTACGTAGAAAGAAAATCTTTTGCATATGTTATATGGCATTTGCCAGGAACAAATCTTACCTGTCTAGTCCTCATTTTGATTCTCTGAAGTAGTTATTTTTAGTTACATTTTAGAGGAAATATGTCATGTTGGCAATCTTGCCTTTTTGGGTGGCAGATTTCAATGGCTTCTCACATACGTGTGAGAAGGGCCAGGTCCTTTCTGTATCCAAGAAAAGGACATTCATAATTAACTATTATGAATGTAGATCATACATTCATAATCATAGATCATACATACTAGGTAGATCAAGGCAAACTATTTTTCACCCTGAGTAAGCTGAAGCTTTTTCTCTCCATAGGCTTTATGTGAACATGAGAACTTGTGTAGAAGGCTAGTTTATCTTGTCTTTGCTTCGATTTCCTTTAACTTAATTTATACCATTATCCTCCCACACAGTAAATGAGACTGAAGTGATGAAAGGAATACAAAGTGTCTTACCTACGCTGGCTTATAGTTGCAAGTAGCCTAGCATTTAGATATCAGAATCCTGGATTTGTGCTTTATACCATAAATTCTGGTGACACACTGATATTTCTCTTTTTACAACCTTCAGTAAGATGAGACTTTTTGGGGTTTTTTGACCCTACTTTCTCTGCAGTTCAGCAACAAGGTATATAAATAATTACTTGAAATTCTTATTTCCTATCTCTACCCTGCTTTCTTCTTCTTCTTTACTTATATTTTTTTTTTCCTGGCAGCAAATTTACCTTAATAAAGTACTGTATCTTGCTTTGTAAGCTGCAAAAGTTTTATGACATTTTGGTGCAGCAGATGATGGCTGTTTTAAAAGAATGAACATGCTAGGACTTGGAAACATAGCTTGCACTAACCTAAGAGATGCCAAGTTACACTCAAGACATATCTAGGTTGCTTAAGAGTATTATCAACACCCTTTTAACAAACATCCTGAAGGCCAGAATGTTAATGTAACCTGTTTTTTGGATACTTGGCCTCTACTGACACTATGTGGATGTAAGTAGTAGATAGTTCTGCCTCCCATTAGAAAGCAGGCATGCAGGAACAGGTATGGGTTGGCCTTGGTGGCATTTAGACTGCTTAGCAAAGATAGCTTCTTTTTTTAATATTAAATATAATCCTAAAACATCACCTGCATATAGAAGAATGATGGGGTGTGAGCAAACTAGACTTAGAAAATGGAACTAGGTGACTGTTATATTAAATGCTATCACAGTAACTGTATTCTATAAATAGAATATCTGGATATCTACCACTGTTTTCTTCATCAAAAATAAAACCTTTTTAATAAGGTTGGATGGAGGTGGTGTGAAAACTGAATGGTTTTGATAGGTTTTAATGAATGACCTCTCTTGGTTCAGGTGCTTGTGGTTGAAACTTGGTTGCTGGATCATTTTCCTTCCAGACAAGAGGGTTTGAGATTTCTATTACTTAGGAGATGGGTGTTTTTTCCAAAGTAAAACTGGACTCCTAAACCCCTTAGGAGCCTACTTGAGCATAGGCCTGGTTTTTCCAGGTAGAAGGAAAGGAGCTGGAGTATGTGGCTGGGCTTTCTGGATTCCTAGCATCCTAGCTGGACATACACGCTGTATGCCGAGTTACACTTTTGTAGTGGCTTACCAACCAGGATGTTCTTTGACGGGCAGGATGTCCTACCCCAGCGTCCTTACTTCTCGTGCAATACATCTGAACAGATCCTGTGCGTGGGGGTGTCTGCGTTTGCCTGTGTGTCGACCTGTGGACTAAACTCACCAAATACCTTACAGCAACCGCACGTACGCACTAGGAGGGGGCAGGTACGTGTGGCAGCTGTGAAAGAGCTTTAAGCGTTTTTTAAAAATGAAATGAGATGCTGAAGGGAGGCGTCCTCACTGCTGTGCTTTCCCTCCCTCCTGACTTCATGTCCTGTGCTTGGGGGAACAGCCTCCACCAGACTGGGATTCACGTTTCGGGTGCTGAATTCATTAAACCGTAACTTGCCGGGCTGGGTGGGTGTATAAAGCACCCAAGGTAAAGGGGTCGGGGGCTGCTCTTCACTGAAGCTGTGTCTAACCTGCCCTGGACGGTAACGGTCTGGCCTGCTGCTTTCTTCGCGGAAAAATGTCATTTGTATCCCCCCAGCTGGGGGGCTGCTTCCCTTCCCGGCACGCTGATCCACCGCGCCTCCTGCCAGAAGAAACTACGCTGCCAAACCACTTGTTCAATACGGGGGAGGGAGAGGCGGGGGAGCGGCCGCAGCCCGCGCTCCGGGTCCCCGCAGTGCCGGCGAGGCACCGCCCTTTCCCCCCGGCTGCTGCAGGGCCGCGGCCCGCACCCCGCCGCCCCCTTCAGCGGCTGCGGGGAGGCTGAGAGAGGGAGGGAGAGGCGGGCGGGCCCGCGCGGCGCGCCGGGACCGGGAG
>VWZZ01007160.1:690069-758552 GCA_013399095.1 Psophia crepitans
ACCCTCCGCCTCACGTACGGCCCCGACCGGGGAGGCGCCGGCCTGCCGCACTGCGGGTGCGGGAGGGCCGGGCCGGTGAGAGGCGCGCCGCTGCGGCTCCGCTCGGCGGAGTTCGGCATTACGTGAGGGCGGTGGCCCGCAAGGGCCTGCATCAGCGGGCGGATCCCGCGCCGGCTGCCTCCGCTGGGCCCGGCCTCCCCCGTTATTCTTTGTTCTCCGGGGCTGGAGCTGCCGCTGTGCCGCTGTCTCGGGGCAGATGCTGTGGGCTGGACGTGGGCACAGATGCCTTGTGTGCCGCGGCTGCAGCCTGTCCGGGCAGGAACGTGCTTCGTCAGCGGGCCGCGGGCACGTCCTGCTGCGGCCTCCCTTCTCCGGGGAAACGGCCGCCTCCTCGGCGAGGCAGCCAACCCGTCTGAAACAGACCCCCGAAAAACCCTAATCCAAACCAAAAGCAACAAGAAAACCCTCAAGCCTCCATCAGCCTCTGAACAGTGCTGTTCCGTGGTTGATTAGCGAGGCTCGGAAGTCGGTAAATCAGGATGCTGACCTTTGGTTAGCAAAGCCCGCTGCTGTGAGCCGTGCTCGGGAACCTCTTCAGGTGCTGCGTTAAACGCTGCAGCTCAGCTGGCGTTCCCACTTGGCAAACAGCTTTGTTATTTATGTGCTGCTGTTAAACTATTTCAGAAATTACATTGTCAGCAAATCTGTTGCTAAATTGTTATTGTTACAGAATCCAGCCTCATGAACAATAATAAAATATAGCTAGGCTTCAGTAATAACACAGACTTTTAGTATTAAACGAGACGTACAGTCTGTATGCGGCTACATGCCTGCTAGTCTGAGCTTGCAAAATTTTAATATTAAATTTCTGGGTCTCTGCTCCTAGTGTGCTGTTGGTTTCATCCTTATAGATGTTTATCAGATCTTCATACAGTCATACTTCATACTGCGTTATTTAACATGCCAACAGCCACAGTTTAAGATACTGTGTGTAAGATGCCCAGCCCTTGCTGCGCACTGTGGGAAGCAGGAAGAAGGTTCTTCCATTCCCTGTCTGTTCACTGTGAACTTAAGATTGTGCTTAAAATGTCCTGTCTTTTGTTTATCTTATGCCCATTTCTGCTGATTATCCTCCTCCTCCCCCTTCCAAAGTTCTAGACTTCTTTTTAAGCAGGGATAACAGATTTCCCTAGAGGAGTAAAAAAAGAGCAACAGTCTATATGAATTCACGATCCAGTGCTTAACAGTATTTAAAGAAAATCGATTGGATGTTAATAGGCTATGCATATGATTTCTAAATTTCTCTTATGTCTGGGTCATGAGGTTGGTTTTCCTTAGTTGAGGTTGGAAATAATGAAAAGATAGTGGTCATCACTTGGCTCCAGGCTTGTCGCATAGCTATTGCTGAGTATGTATGGTTCAAAACAAATTGTGACACTTACTACATGTTTTAAAAGCTAAATACTTACTGTGGGCAGAAGGCATTTCCATTGATGTCTTCTGGTTTAATAGCAGTTATTTGGGGAGAATGGATTTTTCTGATTTACACACGGTCTTCAAACTTACAGATATGGAGATCTGGTTTTCTCTGATACTACTAAACTCAATACTGTTACTGATTACAAATACAATAAAACAGAAGCCATGTTTCTGAGTAATGAAAAGTCCTATGTGGTAGCGCTGGTTATGCAGCCTGCCAGCAGCTTTCATACAGGTTCTTGTGGTGTCTAGTGCAGTGTTATTCTGTGACCAGGCTTCTGATGCTCAGGATCACAGATGTGACACCCTGAGGCTGTATCTCCTTCATAAAGGGCCCAATGAAAGCAAAGCAGGATGGGAGTCTACTGTAATGTGTCCTGTCAGAGTGCATCCCCCAGCAGGGAGTGACCTTCTGCACCGAAATCACTGCATTGCAGCACAACTGCCTGCATCCACAGCAATTACATCATCTGTGATACATGGGCTGTGGTAATGCCCGAGTACTTCCCATGGCTTGGGTTTTTGTTTTGTTGGGAGGGGTTTTTTGTTCAGAGGCTTAATTTCCAAATCACTTTTAAAGAAGAAGTCTGAAAATGCAAAGCAACCTATAAAAGAAAAAAGCAGCTGTTTAATGTTCTCACTTAAATGTAGTTATCCTGGTAGCCTGTCTCTGCAAATAAATGCACATTCTGTATTGCAGAATATTTCTCCCTGTTTCACAAGCAGAATCTGGGTTATAATTTTTTCTTGTAATGTTTTATGAGTTTGAGTTTTTTTATAGCAACTTAAAAAAGTTAATGGAGTTGTGTTAAAAACCAATGAACCCACTTTGAGTTTGAGGGATATTGCAAAGCTAAATTTAATTTAAGCTATTCTGCATAATAATTCGGTGTAGAAATTAAAGGCTGGAAGATAGTCTGGTAGTAGCAGAAGATGGTTGAGAGACAGTGACAGATGCCTTAGAAATAAAATATTTCTTACACGGAATATTTTTTGCAGAGGATGTGGGAGATGAAGGAGAAGAGGAGAAAGAGTTCATTTCCTACAGTATCAGCACTGACATTCATTATGGAATAAAATCAAACAGGTGAGTTAGTAAAATAGATCTTGACATATCTACCCTACCAATGCAAAACCTGCACAGGCAGATTTACCTGGTTTACCTACAAATTTACCTTGTGCTTCATGCACTGTTTTTATTCAGGTGGGGCAGTAGCTTTTCAAGGTGGAGGCTGTGATAAAACAAATGGGTGTCATGAAACTGGAAGGAACAGACTTAGGACTTCCAGCTCTGAGGTTAAAGAAACAAAGTCTTATCCATTTGGCATACCTGCAGATGTAGCATACACGCACAACTTGTGTTCAGTAATCTTCAGTTATGTTTGACTCTTACGTATTTGCCGCTTACTGCATATTTGTCTGTGAAGCTTCATAAGATGTGTGCGTCTTCAGCGTGCGCATGCTGCAAAGTCCTTGTTGATAGCTAAGTTTGGCTGATTACTGAAGAATCAAGATGTATTGGAAGACTTTTGTTCAAGTCTCTCAGAAGAAAGATGATAAAGGTGATGCATGTTAGCGTGGGATTCCTGTGACCTAAACTTGCAGTCAGATTAAAGCTATTCTGTCACTTAAGTTTCAGATGTTTAATTGGTAACTCACTTCTCTATTCCACAGCCTGGCATTCATTAAGCGTACGCCAGTGATCGATGCTGACAAACCGGTGTCTTCCCAACTGCGAGTGCTCACTCTCAGTGAAGATTCTCCGTATGAAACACTACACTCTTTCATTAGCAATGCAGTTGCTCCCTTTTTCAAGTCCTACATCAGAGAATCTGGCAAAGCAGACAGGTAATTCAGTATAAATACTGCACTTTTCTGCTAATGAATTAAAGTAGGTGTTTAAAGAAAAAAAATAACAATGACTGTTCAAAGCAAGTCATGTGAAATTGTTTAAACCCACAGTTGCATGTGATACTGTTGCTTATGCTGAGGAAGTAGTTCACATGGCTTAAATGTGTTGTAGATGGCTTTTGTTTTGGCTTCTTATATGGAAACAACTGTGCTTTTCCAGGGATGGAGATAAAATGGCTCCTTCAGTTGAGAAAAAGATTGCAGAACTTGAAATGGGCCTCTTGCATCTGCAGCAGAATATTGAAATTCCAGAGATTAGTCTGCCAATTCATGCAACCATTACTAATGTTGCCAAGCAGTGTTATGAACGTGGAGAAAAACCGAAGGTTACAGATTTCGGTGAGAAGGCTGAGGATCCATTATTCCTCAATCAGCTACAGTCTGGAGTCAACCGCTGGATTAGAGAGATACAAAAGGTAAAAAAAAATAAAAAGATACAGAGTATCTTCTTCACAGTTTAACTGGTAAAATACTGCCCCATGCAGGATACTCGGAAGATCTGAGACCAGTTTTCTGAGTCACCAGAGATGCTAGTCTAAATTAGACTGTCTAATTCTAGACTAGACTAAGCCTAAGACTAGTCTAAGTTTAGATTCCAGTATAAATTGTTCTGCAAGAAGCTGAGAGCATGGCTATTTTATCTGCACGGTAGTAGACTCAGGTAATTGGCTGTAACCTAGTGAATTTTGTAACTATTCTTCAAATCTTTACAGCAGATTGAGAGAAACTTGTTCTGTTGGTTTGTTTTGTTATTTCTCCAGCTGCATCCACAGCCATTTCAGAACAGTTGTTCCAGGCCTGCTTTGTAATCTTTTGTATTCCTGCCTGTTACTTTTCAAAAGAACTCTGCTGCTGTTCTGCTGTCACTCAGCATCTGAGATGCTATTTCTATTTTGGCTTTTTTTCCTCCATGGGCACAGTAAACACCTATTGCTCACGGAACAGTGGTGCCTTTTCTTGCACCAGAGCATAAAATGTTTTTCTTGCCTGGTTCATCTGTCGTTAACCAGAATACAGACATTGATCAGGAAAGTGGACAGGTGATCTTCTTCAGCTATGCTGAAGACACTTCATGAAGGTCATAAACGTCAGGTTTAGGACCCCTGGAATTAAACTGTGACTGCTGTTGTGCTGCAGTTCCTATGCTTCTCACAGAACGAATGCCAGAACTGAGGCTGGGTTATTAAAACCTAGTAGATGCTGTGTGTTTCAATTATATTTAGTAATAGAGCAAGTTTCTGCAGTTGAAGCATATAAATTAAGATGCTTTTCTCACTCCCTTCTCTTTCTATTACTTTTAAGGTGACCAAATTAGATCGAGATCCTGCATCAGGCACTGCATTACAGGAGATAAGCTTCTGGTTAAATTTGGAACGGGCTCTGTATCGCATTCAGGAAAAACGTGAAAGTCCAGAAGTTCTTCTGACTCTAGATATTCTAAAACATGGCAAACGTTTTCATGCAACTGTCAGCTTTGATACAGACACAGGTAAAATATCTGTTCATTAAAATTTTTCGCAAATGTCCTATGGAACTTAAGCTGTTATGGAACTTGAACACTGTGGTACAAAGAATAGTGCTGTTTAGAGTAACCTTGGTCTAGTTAAAGCTGCAGATTTGATTAATGAAATGAAAAGTGATACTCAAAAGCTTTTCTATTGCATTTAGGTCTAAAACAGGCTCTGGAAACCGTGAATGACTATAATCCACTGATGAAAGATTTTCCACTGAATGACTTGCTGTCTGCTACTGAGCTTGACAAAATAAGGCAGGCCCTTGTTGCAATATTTACCCACTTGAGAAAAATCAGAAACACAAAATACCCAATCCAGAGGGCGTTGCGTTTAGTGGAGGCTATTTCAAGAGATCTGAGCTCTCAGCTACTGAAAGTGTTGGGAACCAGAAAACTGATGCATGTTGCCTATGAAGAATTTGAAAAGGTACGTTCATGGTTTTGTGACGCTGGCAGCTGTATTTTTGCATTGTGACAGTGGTGGCTCTATTTTTACATTGACTGATGATTTTTAGGAAGCGTTTCATTTGGAAGCTAAAGTTGCGATTCTAAAACTCTCTTCAGGTAATGGTTGCATGCTTTGAAGTTTTCCAAACCTGGGATGATGAGTATGAGAAGCTGCAAGTTCTGCTGAGAGATATTGTGAAAAGAAAAAGGGAAGAGAACCTGAAGATGGTGTGGCGTATCAATCCTGCTCATAGGAAGCTGCAAAGTCGTCTTGATCAAATGAGGAAATTCAGGCGCCAGCATGAACAGCTGAGGGCAGTTATTGTGAGAGTCTTGCGTCCTCAGGTAATATTTTTGGCCATATCAGACAGAAAATCTGTATGGCTTCTTCAAGAGTGTTCACTGTTGCTTCATAAAGATACCAACACAAAACATTCAGTTTTGCTGTCTGCTTCCAAAAACCATCTAGTTTTGAATCTTTGCTAATAGGCTTAGCTTTAATTCTTATGCACTTCACATACTACGTGACCATGCTCATGTTAATAGACACAGCAAGTCCAGACTTAGAATAGAGACTAATAAGTGTGTGTTAGGCTTGGCTAAACCACAGTGGAAAATTAGATTGTGCTGCACAGTAGTGGAAACTTGTGAAGTAACTGTGTTGCCCCATTCCTAGTGGAACTTAAGTTTGAAACATGAATAATCGTTTGCTAAGGATTTAGTACTCATTTGTAGCTTTTTTAACATACTTATTAGTACAGACTCTGCTTAGCTATTTGTAGGTAAATTTTGAAGCTTCCAAGTACTAAACTCTGATTATAATGCAGGTAACGGCCGTTGCTCAGCAAAATCAAGGAGAGGTACCTGAACCACAGGATATGAAAGTAGCAGAAGTCCTTTTTGATGCTGCCGATGCTAATGCCATTGAAGAAGTCAATCTTGCTTATGAGAATGTTAAGGAAGTAGATGGGTTAGATGTTTCCAAAGAAGGTACAGAAGCCTGGGAGGCAGCAATGAAACGATACGATGAAAGAATCGATAGAGTTGAAACAAGAATAACTGCTCGTTTGAGAGACCAGCTTGGCACAGCAAAGAATGCCAATGAAATGTTCAGAATCTTCTCGCGGTTTAATGCCCTGTTTGTCAGACCTCACATTCGTGGTGCCATTCGTGAATATCAAACACAATTGATCCAGCGTGTAAAAGATGATATTGAGTCTCTTCATGACAAATTTAAAGTACAATACCCACAGAGTCAAGCTTGTAAAATGAGTCATGTTCGTGACTTGCCTCCTGTGTCTGGCTCTATAATTTGGGCAAAACAGATTGACAGACAGCTCACGGCTTACATGAAGCGTGTTGAGGATGTCCTTGGCAAAGGTTGGGAAAACCATGTAGAAGGTCAGAAGCTGAAGCAGGATGGAGATAGCTTTCGCATGAAGCTCAACACTCAGGAGATTTTTGATGACTGGGCAAGAAAGGTTCAGCAACGCAATCTTGGTGTGTCAGGTCGTATTTTCACCATTGAAAGCACTCGTGTTAGAGGCCGAACTGGAAATGTCCTGAAACTGAAAGTCAACTTCCTCCCAGAAATAATTACACTTTCAAAAGAAGTCCGAAACCTGAAGTGGCTTGGTTTCCGTGTTCCACTCGCAATTGTCAACAAGGCTCACCAAGCAAACCAGCTCTATCCATTTGCTATTTCTCTCATTGAAAGCGTCCGTACATATGAACGAACATGTGAGAAAGTAGAGGAGCGTAATACTATCTCACTTCTGGTTGCTGGCTTGAAAAAAGAGGTGCAGGCTTTGATTGCAGAAGGAATTGCACTCGTGTGGGAATCCTACAAACTTGATCCTTATGTACAGCGCTTGGCCGAGACTGTCTTCAGCTTCCAGGAAAAGGTTTGGTTTATCTTTCAAATTCTGCAGAGTTTTTACATTTATACTTCAGTAATGTGAGGTTAACCAAAAGTGAAATTGGATGGCCGATGACCTGTTCTGTAGCTCTTTGGTTAAGTAGCTGATTGAATTGGCACAAGTTGGCCAGCTAAATGGATCTTTTAGTACTACTAAGACCAATAAGACTTGCTGCATCCAAATAAAGAGACTAACCATTACTGCATAGTTATTGTTGTCTCTATCTAACCTGTCAAACTAAATATCTCATCTGTCCTAAACTGTTTTAGGTGGACGATCTGCTCATTATTGAAGAGAAAATAGACCTGGAAGTGAGATCATTGGAAACGTGCATGTATGATCACAAGACTTTCTCTGAAATCTTGAACAGGGTTCAGAAAGCTGTGGATGACTTAAATCTTCACTCATATTCAAATTTGCCAATCTGGGTCAATAAGTTGGATATGGAGGTAGGTTTGGGATCAAGGCCTAGTGTGTATTTAGAGGAAACATTTTAATTAGGTGCAAAATGTTTTTTGATTATGTTCTTTATAGTCACACAAGGAAAATTCTGTCTCCCCATTCTCTGAAAATTTCAATGTGTTTTCAGTACACAGAGCATGCGAGACCTGGTTGTATTTAGCTGTTGACTTTTGGGATCAGTGAATTCAAGGGGAGTTTTGTCCTTTGAATTAAAAAAAAAGCTTGATTTAGCTTGACTGTGTCAAAGGTGCTGGGGAGCAGGGTAAATAAATGGTGGTGAAAATTTGCTGTGCTGGTAGCAGACTCGTTGCCTTCTCATATTGTTTGGTTCAGCCTATTGAGTTAAGTTTCAGGTTATTGGACACTAGGCCAGCTTCAAAGCAGTTAAAATTGTTTAATTCCATTAAAGTCCATGAGGACAGGAGAAGCTTGGAATTGGTATTCAGTGAACATTTACCAGAACTCTAAAACCTATTTACTTAGTAAAAAAAGCACTTGGTTCTTTGAGGCACTATAATGTGCCTGGTGTCAGAACGTATCGATAGTGGAGATCTTTATGCAGTGAATATGCAGCGTTTTCCTTCAATGGGACTTATTTTATTTAGATTGAAAGAATCCTGGGTGTTCGTTTGCAAGCTGGACTGAGGGCCTGGACCCAAGTTCTTCTTGGTCAAGCAGATGATAAAGCAGAAGTTGACATGGATACAGATGCTCCTCAAGTGAGCCATAAGCCCGGTGGTGAACCCAAGATCAAAGTAAGTTGTAGATTTTTTTTGTTGTTCTTCCTTATTGTCAATTACTTAATGCAGGAATTATATCTGAGGCTTGTATGGTTGTCGTAGTTTAACCCCAACTGGCAACTAAGCCCCACACAGCCGCTCGCTCACTCCCCCCAGTGGGATGGGGGAGAGAATGGGAAGAGTGAGAAAAGTCGTGGGTTGAGATAAAGACAGGTTAATAACTAAAGCAAAAGCCACACATACAAGCACAGCAAAACCAGGAATTCATTCACCACTTCCCATGAGCAGGCAGGTGTTCAGCCATCCCCAGTAAAGCAGGGCTCCATTGTGCCTAACAGTCACTTGGGAAGACATGCCATCACTCCAAATGCCCCCACTCCTTCCTCCTCCTTCCCCCAGCTTTATGTGCTGAGCATGACGCCACATGGTATGGAATATCCCTTTGGTCAGTTGGTGTCAGCTGTCCTGGCTGTGTCCCCTCCCAACCCCTTGTGCACCCCCAGCCTACTTGCTGGTGGGATGGAGTGAGGAGCAGAAAAGGCCTTGGCTCTGTGTAAGCACTGCTCAGCAGGAGCTAAAACATCCCTGTGTTACCAACACTGTTTTCAGCATAATGGGAGATAAATATTTCTTCTGCACCTGTTTTTGGAGGAACACTTAACCTCTTCCCATTTTAAGTGCAAGTTGATTTTTCAAAAGTGTGTGCTACTTCTTGAAGTCTGAAATTCTTGTCTGCTTGTAGTAGTATCTGCCAGTAAAACTGAATGTGTTTACTGTTTCTGCAGAACATTGTGCACGAACTAAGAATAACCAACCAGGTGATATACTTGAATCCACCAATTGAAGAGTGTAGATACAAACTTTATCAAGAAATGTTTTCTTGGAAGATGGTAATCCTGTCACTACCAAGAATTCAAAGTCAGAGATATCAGGTAGGTGTAATGAAGCTGTATCTAAGTCTGAGCAATTATTTTCACTTTGCAGTTAATTGTGCTTGATATCTTAGTGTGTTGCTCTAGGACTGAATCTGAGTGCCCTAGAAATTCATGTATATCACATGTATAATTGTGGTTCTTAGGTCGGAGTGCATTATGAGCTGTCTGAGGAAGAGAAATTCTACCGTAATGCATTGACAAGGATGCCTGATGGCCCTGCAGCTCTGGAGGAGTCGTACTCTGCTGTCATGGGAATTGTGACTGAAGTGGAGCAGTATGTGAAGGTAGGAGGCTGACACTACGTAATGCTACAGCTAAAATGAATGTGGACTTTTCTCTTGATTTTCCTGGGGGCTGGAGAGACACGTGTCTGTTGGAATGTACTGGAGAAGTTATGACCATTGTTTGTGAAATGCCTCAATTAGGTTTGGCTGCAGTACCAGTGTCTGTGGGATATGCAGGCTGAAAACATATACAACCGTCTTGGAGAAGACCTGAATAAGTGGCAAGCCCTTCTAGTCCAGATAAGAAAGGCAAGAGGAACATTTGACAATGCAGAAACTAGAAAGGAGTTTGGACCTGTTGTCATAGACTATGGCAAGGTAAGAAATTGTAATAGTTGTTTGTAATAAGTGCATTAAATTTCATAATGGGTGTATAACAGAAAATAGCAGTGCCAACAAATTATTTAACTTTGTTCAATTGTAGGTACAATCAAAGGTGAACTTGAAGTATGACTCCTGGCACAAGGAAGTGCTCAGCAAATTTGGCCAAATGCTTGGTCAGAATATGACAGAGTTTCATTCACAAATTTCTAAGGTAAGACAAGTCCAAATTCCAATTTTTCACTTTCAGTTCAACTGTTCCAGACTTCTAAAACACTGATTTGTGCCCCAAACAGTCCCGTCAAGAACTGGAGCAGCATTCGGTGGACACTGCCAGCACATCAGATGCAGTGACGTTCATCACATATGTGCAGTCCTTGAAACGTAAAATCAAGCAGTTTGAAAAGCAAGTTGAGGTATGTTGCCTTGCTAATTATTCTCACTTTTGGAAACAACAGGCTTAGCTCTTGAGTTGCAGATTCGTGATATTCAGGCTCTCTTGAAAATAGACTTGAACTTCATATCCTGAGGAATCCTGTGAACTCTATAGCGAGCGCTCGTTAAAATGTGTTAAGAATTTGGCCTTGCAATTTAAGTTAGTTTTGTCTTTTTAACTTGCAATCACTGTCTCTTGTATGTAGCTTTATCGCAATGGTCAGCGATTGCTTGAGAAACAAAGGTTCCAGTTTCCGTCCTCTTGGCTGTACATTGACAACATTGAAGGAGAATGGGGAGCCTTTAATGACATCATGCGTAGAAAGGATTCTGCCATTCAACAACAAGTAGCAAATTTGCAGATGAAGATAGTTCAAGAGGATCGTGCAGTGGAGAGCCGAACAACTGACTTGCTAACAGACTGGGAAAAAACAAAACCTGTAACAGTAAGTAGTGGTGATTAATACTCGTTCAGCAAATGAGGTAGATTATCTGCATCCAATAAGAGGTAGGCAGTTTATTTTCATGCTTTTTTGGAGCGTTTTATTTTAGATGATGGCAAAAGTCTTTTTGAGGGTTCTGTAATAACTTGCCAACGTGTTGATGGCTGGGGGTGGCAGAGGGAAATTTACCCTTAAAACGTAGGCCTCTGTTAGGTGCAAAAAGCAAGATGACTTCAGTAACTAACAAAGCTTTGACTGAAACAAGGGATCTCTTATAGACACGCATGTAGGAGGATTTGGAAACAAGCTACTTTTTTGATTCCACCCCCCCCCCAAATTACATTTATTACAGCCAAAAACTGCATGTAGAAGTGGGATGAGACTTATTCTGGATTAGTATGTATCCTTATTGTCAACAAACTGGAAGTGGAAAAGTAATGAGACAAACCAACATTTAGTATTTAGTCTTTGCTTTTAACCTGGCTTCAACTTGATTGTAGGATTTTTGGATTAATGTATCCCATGCAAATTTTAGGGAAACCTGCGCCCAGAAGAGGCTCTTCAAGCTCTTACCATTTACGAAGGAAAATTCGGTAGGCTGAAGGATGATCGTGAGAAGTGTGCGAAGGCCAAGGAAGCTCTGGAACTAACAGATACAGGACTACTCAGTGGCAGTGAAGAGCGCGTCCAGGTAAACCTGTTTATGCAGGTTCTTGTCAGATTCAGATAAAAATATTTCAGTTCCATCTCTCCTGTGAGAGAGTGACTTGTAGCCTGCGATATACTGGTGTTGAGAGACAATCTCCACACTTGTTTAGTTCTAGCCTTAAGAGATTGTCTGTGATCGCTTCCTTGACTGTCTTATTCCCATGAAGCTATTATGTGACCTGAGATGGAAAAGCTTTACCTGGGTCACTTGCTATTGCAGTTCTGTTGAATTGGCAAGCTGTCTGAAGGGTTTTGACGTGTTGAAAGTATTCTGTTTAACTCCCCCATGCTAATGACTTCGAAGAAATTAGGGAAAACTGCTGATGTTTGATACATTCTTTACTACAGGTAGCTCTTGAAGAGTTGCAGGATCTCAAAGGCGTCTGGTCTGAACTCTCTAAGGTGTGGGAACAGATCGATCAAATGAAAGAACAGCCTTGGGTTTCAGTACAGCCTCGCAAGGTACTTCACTTCTGTATACATAAACAGTGTAACTACTGCAACTCTATGTGAATTAGACCTCTTGAGACAGATGTGCTCCGTTGTCACATTCCAGATTGTTTAGGTATCTTTTTTAGTATCTTGTGAGCATATTTCTTCTTATGCTAAGCTAACAACTAAATCACAGGGTTTGTTGCAACTTAAATAATTTTGCTGGGGTTTATTCAATTGTAGTTTTGAAATTGAGGTTGGACTGCATCTACAAAGAAGGAACTGTGCTTTCTTTAAATAGGCTGTTGTACCTCATTAGGGAAACTTAGTTAGTTATATGGTTGGATGAACAGCGTCAGTTTTAGTTCAGTGCTCAGGAGGTGGAGAGTGCTAAGAACACTAAGCCATAAACTGCCTGTGACTACTATGTCCTAATTCGTAATCAGGCCAGTAAAAGTACGTTCGCAGCTATAGAGTAACATCTTACGCAAATAAGCGTAACACTAAAAGAGCTGTACTGCCAATAATATCTCATTGGCAAGAGGTATCTGTAAAAATACATAGACAACTTTAAACTTGTAGAACTATATGCACAGCACTTGCAGAGAAAGATTTCATTACTTTTATGTTACTGACAGCTTCGACAAAACTTGGATGGGCTGCTGAACCAACTGAAAAACTTCCCTGCCCGCCTGCGACAGTATGCCTCCTATGAGTATGTTCAGAGACTTCTGAAGGGCTACATGAAGGTAAGTTCTAGTAATTTCTAAAATGTATGTATTTTGTGTATAGTTCAGTGATATAACTTGCTTTCTTGTTTATCTTGTAGATAAACATGTTGGTTATTGAACTGAAATCCGAGGCACTTAAAGATCGTCACTGGAAACAGCTGATGAAAAGGCTTCACGTGAACTGGGTTGTCTCAGAATTGACATTGGGTCAAATCTGGGATGTCGATTTACAGAGAAATGAAGCAATCGTTAAAGATGTACTGCTCGTGGCTCAGGGAGAGATGGCTTTGGAAGAGTTCTTGAAACAGGCTAGTATCAGCTCTTCTGTGTATGCACGTAATAGCAAATCAAAGGCTTGCTGTGGGGTGGTGGGGCATAGCGATGCAAGTGCTGAGACTCTATGGAACACTGTTATGGCAAACAGCTTAAAGCTATGTAAGCATCCTCTGATGAAACATCTATTATTTGGGAAAAGTAGTCCTTGATAATGACTGCAAAGACACCACCTTGTTGAAGTTTTGCCTAACTGCATCATATTCTCAATATTTTTAACCAAAGCTTGCTCAGAATCCTTGAGTAAAAAAAGTAAAATCTGATTACTGTAATACATTTCTACTTTGTAGCTATGTTGGAGCAGAAATGATTGATGTCATAACCTTAAACATTTTTTTCTGTAGATAAGAGAAGTGTGGAACACTTATGAACTGGACTTGGTCAATTACCAGAACAAATGTCGTTTGATCCGTGGATGGGATGACCTTTTCAACAAAGTAAAAGAGCACATTAACAGCGTGTCTGCTATGAAGCTATCACCATACTACAAGGTAAAGTGGAGAACAAAGCTAAAGAATCTTCGTGGAATTCTGCCTTCTCCTCTTGTTTAGTTTATATACTTGTCAGCAGGGACTATCTTCACTGTTTAAATTGACAGACAATTGCATATGCATACTTTGTAACTCTCAAACTGTTCCCACTAATAATTACTAGCAGTCAAACTCCTGATACTATTAAAATGAATATTAATGCAGCATTTCAATTTTAGGTATTTGAGGAAGATGCCCTTAGCTGGGAAGATAAGCTGAACCGTATCATGGCACTGTTTGATGTCTGGATAGATGTCCAAAGGCGATGGGTCTACCTGGAGGGTATCTTTACTGGTAGTGCAGACATCAAGCACTTGTTGCCTGTGGAGACCCAGCGGTTCCAGAGGTAAGATTTTAATTGCTTTGTTCTTTTCTTGCCTCCCTTGGGGCACCATGTGGACAGACTTGCAACTTTATGATCTCAGTGTAGCACTCTCTAAGTCAAAATATTAACTGTATTCTTACTTGGTCTGGCTGGATTACAGCCCTGCTGTAGACATAAGTTCACCAAGCAAACAAATATGGCAAGAAGTGCATGTAGACAACTATAACAGAAAAAGGTTTATAATAAACAGACTGATGTATAATTTTTAGAAGATGATTGGGGTTCAGATGGATTTCCTTGCTAGTTCCAGTCAGCTACCTCAAGGATTTTTCTGGCGTTGTACCTGCAATAAGCAGACTGATTTCTGTTGCTGCAGCCTTCAGTCTCATCCTTCAAATGTCGTTTTCTCCCTCTGCTTTAAGTTGCTCTGGTCATCCTTATTCATTCCACAGACAGTCAGATCAAAGAATTGGATTTATGCATATCTTCAGGAAATGAAAAAACTAGACCTTCAGCAGTGGAATTGATAAATTGAACACTGCGAAGAAGTTAGATTTTGTTGTTGTGGACTTGAGGTAGATGAAGAACTATTTTGGGAAATTAGCCTTGTGTTCCCAAGGGCATCCGTAACAATTAGAGAGGCAGTGGTCATTTAGAGACAAATAACTGGTGTTCTGCAGGCTTGTGGTTACTGACTTGGTACTAATGTACTGTGTTATTTTACTCGCAGCATCAGCACTGAATTTTTGGCACTCATGAAAAAGGTGTCCAAATCTCCACTTGTGATGGATGTTCTTAACATACAAGGCGTGCAGAGGTCATTAGAGAGACTGGCAGACTTGCTTGGGAAAATACAGAAGGCACTGGGAGAATACTTGGAAAGGGAGAGGTCCTCTTTCCCTCGGTAAGAAGTTGACTTTAGTTGATTCTTGAAGTAAAGTTAATTTGATGTTTCTGTGCAGGAATTTGTGTACTGTGTGTATTGGATATATATAAGATGTTACGACCATTTGCATCTGTGTTGTCTAAATACAGAATTCAGTTATAGCCGCTTCTCGGGAAGTGGGACTAAAACTTCCCTTACTGGCTCATCTGTGGCTGGTTGTAGGATTCAGGCATTGCTTAAGGAACCGTTGCAGCTGATTTCTGTCAATTTACAGGTTGTATTTTGAACTGCTTAGTTGTGG
Source organism: Psophia crepitans (assembly GCA_013399095.1). Lineage (NCBI taxonomy): Eukaryota > Metazoa > Chordata > Aves > Gruiformes > Psophiidae > Psophia > Psophia crepitans. Next base: position 705,205 of record VWZZ01007160.1, read on the forward strand.
CATTTGATGGAAGGACAGTGTGTAAACTGTCACAATCCAGTATTTAAATCATTGGTTCTGGCTTACCTGTAGTCCTCAACTAGTTAGTCACTTAGCATGAGAGAGTAAAGCTGAGGCGGTTACTGAGGGGGATTTCTCCCTGCCTAATAGACTTAATTCAATCCTAAGTTCTACAGTGGGTATTTCAGTGATGGATCGGTAAAGAATACTATCTGCAGTGTGCAGCATGTATACACTTTTGTATGGTACAGACCACATGAACTGAATTTTAGAACTGAAGTATAACTTTTAGCAAATTTATGGTTCACACGCTCTTGCAGTGTTGGAGAAATGATTGTCATTACTCCCATGTAGTGGCCATCTATGAATCGTAAATAAATTAAAAGTGATAGTGTGAGTTCTGATACAGATCTAATTTTATGTAATTATTAGGTTTTATTTTGTTGGTGATGAAGACTTGCTTGAAATCATTGGAAACAGCAAAAATGTTGCTAAGCTGCAGAAGCACTTCAAGAAGATGTTTGCTGGCGTTTCTAGCATTATTCTCAATGAAGATAATTCTGTCGTTCTTGGGATATCCTCACGTGAAGGAGAGGAGGTATAGCTGCAGTGTTTGTTTTTAAATAAAATTCTGAAAATAAGTGAACATGGACTGACTTAAACCTTACTTTTGCAGGTGCTGTTCAAAACACCTGTCTCCATCACAGAACATCCCAAGATCAATGAGTGGCTTACTCTTGTTGAAAAAGAAATGAGAGTGACCCTTGCTAAATTGCTTGCAGAATCTGTTACTGAAGTAGAAATCTTTGGAAAAGCAACTTCAATTGATCCAGCAATTTACATCTCTTGGATTGACAAATACCAGGTATCAACAGGGAACACTTAAGCATATTGCAGTTTGGTTACTGCAGTGAGGAAAACTATCTGATGAGGATTTTTGTTACACAGGCTCAGCTTGTTGTCCTGTCAGCCCAGATTGCATGGTCTGAGAATGTCGAGTCAGCCCTCAATGGTATGGGTGGAGTTGGAGACAACAGTCCTCTCCACTCTGTGCTAGCTAACGTTGAGGTCACACTCAATGTCCTGGCAGACTCTGTGCTGATGGAGCAGCCACCGCTTCGCAGAAGGAAGCTGGAGCACTTGGTAAGTAAAAACCTCCTTTCCTCTTCTGAGTTTGCAGGTGAGGATTTTTAAAACTTGAATGAAAAAATTGATTTGTCTAAGAGTTATTTTTCCTCTAGGGAAAAGTTTCATGCAGTTCAAGTAACTGCATCAAGCCCTGATCCTGTAGGTGGTTGTAATTTTTCACTCTAGTCAGCTTAGTGCTATTATAGACTAGCTCACTGAATTGATCTTCCAACTAGCTCCTCCAAATATGGAAGTTAACTTTACTGCTGAATGAAGAAATCTGTATCTCATTAAGCTGCTTATTATTCTAATTATTACAGGGGTTTTCTGTAGATACAGATTGGGGGAGGAACTTAAAATCATCCTGGGTTATCTCTGTAGGTTTTGAGTGGGAGATACCTGGTCTGTTTTAGGAGTACTTGTCTTCATAGTTTCTGGCAAGTAAAATACGTAGTTCAGTAGTGTAATGGATTAACAGGCTAACTGGACCGGAGTGCTTTGCTGAAAGCTAGGGAAGTCCTTAACAAGAGCAGTCAACGTTGTAGCAACAGATTCTAAGGCAGAGGCTGTTGGTAGGTTGTGATTTCTAAGTGGTGGCAATTGACTAAGCTAATGTGAAAAGCTGTAGGATTCCTGGCTTTATTAGCAATGTCTGGTATTGCTGGGGGCTAAGAAGTTACTTCATTCTCCAGATCACCGAGTTGGTCCACCAGAGAGATGTTACAAGATCCCTGATCAAAAGCAAGGTCGACAACTCCAAATCCTTTGAGTGGCTCAGCCAAATGCGCTTCTACTTTGACCCAAAGCAGACAGATGTGTTGCAACAGCTCTCCATTCAGATGGCAAATGCCAAATTCAACTATGGTTTTGAGTACCTTGGTGTTCAGGATAAGCTAGTGCAGACTCCTCTTACTGACCGCTGTTACCTGACAATGACACAAGCCCTGGAGGCAAGACTTGGAGGATCACCGTTTGGTAAGTTTGTACAATAAAAACTTTAGACAAGTATATAAACTCTTATCCTCTCTAATATATAGCTTTAACGAAAACCTGCAGAACACTTGCAATTAAGATACCAAAGAACCAAACAATTTCCTGGGGGAAGATGTAACAGTTTTAGGTTTCACTGTACTCTCTTCTGACCAACAGTATCAGCATACTGGCAGATTACATGAGTAGGCAGTGGTACTTCAGACGATAAACACTAAAACATGTCTGTTCCACTTCAAAAATAGGTCCTGCTGGTACTGGTAAAACAGAATCTGTTAAGGCTCTTGGACATCAGCTTGGTCGCTTTGTGTTGGTTTTCAACTGTGATGAAACATTTGACTTCCAGGTAAGCTGTTTGATTAAAAAAAATTTAGATTTTTGCTAACAAGCAATATCAGTCACTTCAGAACTCTAAAACAGGTAGCAGTGTTTATTTTCAAGATGATTATAAGTCTTAACTGAGCCGATATCTGTGGGTCGCATAGATGCTCTGTAACAAAAGATGCTGCGAGAGGGGTTCCGTTTTTTTTTAGAATGGGTAGTTATATAGCACTAAGTGGAGGGAAAGGAAGTATGGGGGCAGGGGGCATTAGGAAAGTAACTTAAACTGGTTAGTTTGCATTGATAGTACTGGTTTAATTGAGCACAGCTGAGAGCCTGAGACTGCCAAAACAGCTGTGCTATTACCAAATTATCCTTTGCGGTATAATTGCGGAGTTTGCTTCAGCATGTGAAAGATTCTTCAAAACTAAGAAAATTTACACAGATGTTTCAAAACTAATGACATCTTCAAACTGATGACGAGATGAAATGCCTCTGTAAACACAGCAAATGTCTCAAAATAAAAACCTCAGTTAGGTGTATATATAAAAAGCAATATAAAACATGGACAAGGAATCATGATACTTCATGGACTCTGCCAGGTTGCCCATCTGTTTGTTGCTGGGTTATTTTACAGCTGTATTTCAATCAGGTCGGGGCCCCATTTAGTGAGCATATGACCTGTAGTGGTGACTGTAAGAAAATACCTAGGGAGTAGTAAGATCACAGGTAGTGCATGATCCTTGCCCCCAGTCCCCTTCCTTCCTCTAACAGTTGTGAGGATCAGAAAGTCCCAAGCTGAAATGGCTTTCTCTATTCATGCTGCCGTGAACCTTTCTCCAGGTACACATTTTTCCCCTTAAATCCACATGCACAGTTGCTTTTATAGCGTTCTCTGCCAAAAAGTTCCACTGCATTACTGTGCACTTCATGGAGGAGCACCTTCCTTTGTCTTAATGATTCCTCAGCTCTTGTAGTGGAAAAGACAGTGCACAGTCAATTCCTGTTCATACTAAACATGTTGTTCTCTGGTCATCCAGTTGGCTCTTCTGAAATGTTTTGTATCCTCCTTGCAATAAAAAGTAGAACTGCACCTCTATTAATGGTATCTGTAAACTAAACAGTATGCAGTGGGCTTACCTTGACTGTTTTGTGAACACACTGCAGGACAGTATGTAGCAATAGGAAGCAGTGAACAACTGAAAGTCAGCTAGAACCCTTTTACAACTCTTACAGTACTACAAAGATGGCAGCCTACATAGAAATACAGCTTCCTCCTGCTTTGGCTGCATTGTATGGAGGGCTTTTCTCTGCTCTTTTTGCCTATGTATAGGCAAAAACAGTCATCCAACTTCAGTGAATTTTCTCCTCTGCGTGCAGGCAATGGGACGCATCTTTGTGGGACTTTGCCAAGTAGGTGCCTGGGGCTGCTTTGATGAGTTCAACAGACTGGAGGAGCGTATGCTCTCTGCTGTTTCGCAGCAAGTTCAGTGCATCCAGGAAGCCTTGCGAGAGCATTCCAACCCCAACTATGACAAGAGTACGTAATTGTTCATTTCTGGTAGCGGTGTACAGCATCTTTAATGTCCTTTGTGCTATTTTGTTGCTCGGCTACATTTCTCTCAAAAAATCCAAGGATGAAGCCAGTTTCTATTAAAACTTAACTTGAAATGACTTTCAGCTGGTAGAAATTTGTATTTGAGTTTTGGAGTTGCAATACTAGAGGACCTGCTGTCCATTACCGTAGGAAACTAAAACAGAATAAAGTATGACCTCTATTCTCAGAGTGATTGATCACTGACTCGGGTGTAACGAAATGTACTCTCTTTTCAGCTGCAACGCCTATTACTTGTGAGCTGCTGAACAAACAAGTCAAAGTGAGCCCTGACATGGCTATCTTCATCACCATGAATCCTGGCTATGCAGGCAGGTCAAATCTGCCTGACAACTTGAAGAAGTTGTTCCGTAGCTTGGCAATGACAAAACCGGACCGTCAGTTGATTGCCCAGGTCATGTTGTACTCCCAAGGCTTCCGCACAGCTGAAGTGCTTGCCAATAAGATAGTACCATTCTTCAAGTGAGTAACAAGTTTGGCTCCAGTCAGTAAAAATAGAGCTTATTGTTCAAAGCTATAATGTTCTTTGCCACTCACTAAGCTTGTTGTGCAGCAATTATTTCAAGTACAGAATGACATTTACTGAGTGTTCTGTTGGTGCCTATTGAGAATCAAATTGTATTTTGTCTCTTTTACTTCTTAGGCTTTGTGATGAGCAGCTGTCCTCCCAAAGTCATTATGATTTTGGCTTGAGAGCACTGAAGAGTGTGTTGGTTAGTGCAGGTAATGTGAAGAGGGAGAGGATTCAGAAGATAAAGCGGGAGAAAGAAGAGCGTGGTGAAGTTGTTGATGAGGGAGAAATCGCTGAGAATTTACCAGAACAAGAGGTAATACATGTGTGTGAACTCTTTACTTCTGCGATAAAGTACAGGACGCACACTAAACAAAGCAAAGAATCCTGCAGTGTTTACCATTTAGTGTCAAGCCATGCAAGCGAAGTAATGTTAGTTACAAAAGGTGGTAATTTGATAGATTAGAAGCTCCCTGAATCATAGTGAAAGACGGATTCTTGCGAGGTGGCACGTTCATAACTGCTGAGGAACTGAGCAGCAATAAGCATTAATACCAAAAGTAAAGAGACATAAGAAACTACAGATGTATAAACTGAAAATCAATAGGAATTCCTTGTGTAGTTTCAAAGTTGAGACCCCGTCAATGGTTGTTTTCACCAACACCACCCTGGTCTGGTGCTTTATCAGTGAAGTATTCCTTTTCAAACACATTTGGTAAAGCAAGCTTAACAAAAAGAATCTTAACTGAAACATGACTTTCTGCAGATCCTGATCCAAAGTGTATGTGAAACTATGGTACCAAAACTGGTTGCAGAAGACATTCCGTTGCTGTTCAGTCTTCTTTCTGATGTATTCCCTGGAGTACAATATCATCGTGGGGAGATGACAGCCTTGCGAGAGGAGCTTAAGAAAGTGTGTCAGGAAATGTACCTTACCTATGGTGATGGAGAAGAAGTCGGTGGCATGTGGGTTGAAAAGGTAAAATGTAAAACCAAAAATGTGGAATTTAAGTTTATGAGTACGACTAAATTTCCTTTTCTGTTAAGAAAGGTGGAAAGCTTTTTCCTTGTCTTAAGTGAGCAATACAGAAAAGCTTAGATTGACTACTGAAGTGAAGACTTAATTGGTGCATCGTTTCTTCTGTCACAGGTTCTTCAGCTGTATCAGATTACACAGATAAATCATGGATTGATGATGGTCGGTCCCTCCGGAAGTGGGAAGAGCATGGCTTGGAGAGTACTTCTGAAAGCGCTTGAACGGCTGGAGGGTGTGGAAGGTGTTGCTCATATTATAGATCCAAAAGCAATCAGCAAAGACCACCTTTATGGTACCTTGGATCCAAACACCAGAGAATGGACAGATGGCTTGTTTACACATGTCCTGAGGAAGTGAGTTTTTAATAGCACAAATGAAAAATGGCCAGTACATTTGTGCCATGGATATTCTGGCCTTACTGAGTCTTTGTTCTCTACTGCAATACATATTTCCTTTAATGCAGAATCATAGACAATGTGAGAGGTGAACTACAAAAGCGTCAGTGGATTATCTTTGATGGTGATGTAGACCCTGAGTGGGTTGAGAATTTGAACTCTGTTCTGGATGACAACAAACTGCTGACTCTGCCAAATGGAGAACGTCTCAGCCTTCCACCAAATGTAATGTTGCTCTTTTTATCTGATGTTTACATGCTGACTATAAATTTGTTGCTTTTACCTTAATCTGTACTAGTGCTGTCCCTCTTTCTCATCACAAGCAAAGTAATGCTGATCTCAGCTTGTGATTTACTGGCATTAGGAGCTTTTGTGGAAACAATCATTTCATATTATACCTGCTCTAACCTTGTAAGACAAACTTTGTGGATTATGTAAAAGTCTAGGGTAACAGTCTATAATGATGAACTTACCTTAGGATAGGTTAATGCTGCTGTTGATTATTCAGAGGCAAAATACAAATTAACTTGTTTTAAAAGGTCTCTCTTTGGGGATGGAGGGAGAATTTTTTTGCTTTGCTTTTGCTCATTTGATTTTTACTTCAAACTCTTTGTTTTAAATTTCTGCTCTTTAGGTACGTATCATGTTTGAGGTACAGGATCTGAAATACGCCACTTTGGCTACTGTGTCAAGGTGTGGCATGGTCTGGTTCAGTGAAGACGTTCTCAGTACAGACATGATATTCAATAACTTCCTGGCCAGACTGAGAAGCATTCCTCTGGATGAAGGTGAGGAGGAAGCTCAACGAAGGCGAAAGGGCAAAGAAGATGAAGGAGAAGAAGCAGCATCTCCAATGCTACAGGTATAACTTAGATTACGTTACGAGACATAAGTACACTTGTATCCTAAGTAGAGTGTATGGTTCTAGTTTATGACAGCCTACCATAGAAAAGCTGGCTTGCTCTTCAAATATTTTTTTTTTTTGAAGAATATTAAAATATTACAAATTTCAAACCTTAAAACAAAATCATTTCCTGCTGCCTGATAATCAAATGAGAAGCCATTTTTTTGAGTAGTGTTTGTCTCCCCCAACAGATTCAGAGAGATGCTGCAACAATAATGCAGCCATATTTCACATCTAATGGCCTGGTAACTAAAGCCCTTGAACATGCTTTCAAGTTGGAGCACATTATGGATCTCACCCGCTTGCGCTGTCTTGGTTCTCTGTTCTCCATGTTGCATCAAGCTTGCCGCAACGTAGCCCAGTACAATGCCAATCATCCAGACTTTCCGATGCAGATTGATCAACTAGAGCGTTACATCCAGGTAAGTGTGATCTGCTGTTAAGTGCCTGCTGTGTTGATGTGTCAGTAATGCAGTTAGATTTGATTTGTTGTTCATTAGGTTTTCTTCCATTACTCTAAAACTAATACCTGCTTTTTCTGCTGCTCACAGAGGTACCTGGTCTATGCAATACTCTGGTCTCTTTCTGGAGACAGTCGTTTGAAAATGAGAGCAGAGCTGGGAGAATACATCAGGAGAATCACCACTGTGCCACTGCCAACTGCACCCAGCATACCTATAATTGACTATGAGGTAAACCTTTTTTTGGCTAGAAGTGTTGCTCTTTTGTGTTCTTAGAAGCTTGCTTTAGATTTTGGAGATGAAACTGGAAAACAAAACAGTAGACTATCTTAAATTTTACAGTTTCACAGTTCAGTGAACAAGCTGCCCATTTAAATAAACACATGAAATTTGATGCCTCAAACTATTTTGTTGTTTAAGAAAAATACGTTCTCTTTTAACTAAGGTTGAGCTATATTCCTGTTCTAAATTTTCTGATCATGTTTTTGTGCTCCTAGGTGTCCATTACAGGTGAATGGGTGCCGTGGCAATCCAAGGTTCCTCAAATTGAAGTTGAAACACACAAAGTTGCAGCTCCTGATGTTGTAGTACCAACCCTAGATACGGTTCGCCATGAAGCATTGCTGTATACTTGGCTGGCAGAACACAAACCTCTAGTACTGTGTGGCCCACCAGGTTCTGGAAAGACCATGACCCTCTTCAGTGCTCTCAGAGCTCTGCCTGACATGGAGGTACACAAGAGAGTGTGTGTGTGCACTTGCGTATGTGAATTACAGAGTAGTAACAAGTCTCCAATCTTAAAAATTAAAGCAATCTGGATTTGGGATGGAAATTATTTGTTAGCCAGGATTCAGTAACGCCTCTGTCTCAGTCATGTGTGTAAATAGGAAAAAAATAAAAATTACATTGAGCAAAATCTAAATTTATGTCTTGAGATCCATAACCTTAAAGGTACTTCCTTCCTTTGCTGCTTCAATAATACAGGAACATTCCTGTTTAGAATTCAAAAACCTGTGGTAATGTTCAAGAATAGCTCTCCTCCTTCAGTGTATTTAGGTGAAGTAACAGTTACATGAAGCTATGATGTTCTAAGTACGCGGTTGGGCAGGAGGCATTGCTGTATGGTAGATGAAGAACCTGGAGTGGGAAGCAAACAGTATACAGGCAGTAACCTGAAATATAAATGGTACATGTACTTCCACTGTGGAAAGTCAAACATGCCTGTTTCCAGGACTCTTGATATGCTCTCTTTCAAGCCTTGGTGTATTTAAACTATTTCTTTTCACTGTTCTCTTTTTAAGGTGGTTGGACTCAACTTCTCTAGCGCTACTACTCCAGAACTGCTCTTGAAAACTTTTGATCACTACTGCGAGTACAGGCGTACACCTAACGGAGTGGTGCTGGCTCCTGTGCAGTTAGGAAAGTGGCTGGTGCTGTTCTGTGATGAAATCAACTTGCCAGATATGGATAAATATGGCACACAGAGAGTCATCTCCTTCATTAGACAGGTTTGGTTTTCTTTGTAATCAGCTGTATCATAACAGTTATTTTGGGGGAAATACAGTGTTCCACTGATTTTATCTTGCCTTTTTTTTTTTCCCCAGATGGTGGAACATGGAGGATTCTATCGTACATCAGACCAGACATGGGTGAAACTGGAGAGAATTCAGTTTGTTGGTGCATGTAATCCACCTACTGATCCTGGAAGAAAACCTCTCTCACACAGGTAATGTATTTAGTAAACTCTATATTAAACAACAGAATAGGGGTCAAAATCGAAGCATTGACTATGTAATCTGTTCTTAATGCACTTGTTTAATACCAGCTCTGCTGAAGTTGTGTTCCTTGCTTTTGAACTAACTGCCAGTTGGTTCTTATCCTGACAGCCAGTTAGTGGGCTTATTGTTATGCTTCTTGAATAACCTGGCTAAAATTCTGTAGGTACTTCAGAATGCTTTTTGTTCTGAGTCACTAAGGAGCAGTCAAACCAACTGCAGTTACTGCTGGTAATCGTGAATCAAGCAGTTACTTAATTTTGGTGAAAGATAATGAGAGTAGTACAGACTGTAATTTGACCTTCTGTGCTATATTAATGTGCTAATCTTTCAGATTCTTACGACATGTTCCTGTGGTGTACGTGGACTATCCTGGACCAGCTTCGCTTACTCAGATATATGGAACATTCAATCGTGCAATGCTGAGGCTGATCCCATCACTTCGCACATATGCAGAACCTCTCACCGCTGCCATGGTAGAATTCTACACGATGTCTCAGGTAATTTGTTGAATACAGTAATTAGAAGCATTCCTTCTGTGCTGAATCACTTGGTATGCATTGTTTGCCTTTCATATAACAATTACTTGAGTTCTGGTGAAAGCCACTAAATGACACTAGAAAAGTAATATTGTGCAACACAAGGTCTGTAAAAATATAGCACAACTTTGGGATGAAGTAACTAATTATATTTTTAGGAGAGATTCACTCAAGATACACAGCCACACTACATCTATTCACCTCGTGAAATGACTCGATGGGTGAGAGGTATATTCGAAGCATTAAGACCCCTAGAAGCCTTACCGGTGGAAGGCCTTATCAGGATTTGGGCCCATGAAGCCTTACGTCTCTTCCAAGACAGGTAAAATAAACATGAGATGGGGGGCAAAAAAAACCAAGGGAGGGTGTGCAAAGTTAATTTTCCCCGATCCTTGCCAACTTCATTAGAAGACCAAACTGAAGCGTGCTTCATGTTAAATAGCTGGAATACAAATGAGAATATTTCCCTTTGTTTTAACTTAACACTGTTGGGAGTTGTATCTATGCAAAGCATGTGGTAGTGGTAGCACTGCCGTGTGATCTGACTATATCCTCCCACTACAGAGGATTTGTAGTCACTGACTTTTTTCTTTATCCAGACTTGTAGAAGATGAGGAGAGACGCTGGACTGATGAGAACATTGATATGGTTGCTCTGAAGCACTTCCCTAATATTGACAAAGAAAAAGCTATGAGCAGACCTATCTTATACAGCAACTGGCTGTCAAAGGTAAAAATAAGTAAATTAAATACTTTGGGAGCAATTGAGTGATGCTGCCGTTACAACTGTATTAACATGATAGTCTGTGCCCATCACTTTGTTAATCATAGAACTGGGAGATCAGTTTATCTGAAGTGCGTTCTACCACAAAGTTAATAGCTGTTATGCCACAGGTGCTACTCTAAGATCCACAGTAGATGCAGGCAGTGTTAAATAATATTTCTCAAGAACAAGATAACAGTCCCAGAAAGTTGCGGAGTTATTGCTTATGGAATCCCCTGGATAAAGTAGTGACCCTTGAACAACGCTAATACTGTAGATTTTTATGGCGGAGTGTTTCTTGCGATCTGAAGTGATCCAGCTGGGCAATCTAGAAATCCCACTGGGTCAAGGCGAAAGTCCATCTGGCCTGCTACCCATCTCTGAGACCAATAGCAAATGCCTAGGAAAGACTGTTTATAATAAACGGAGGGAGTGAAGGGGGAAATAAGTCTGTCATGCTACTTGCCAGCCTCTTTGGTGACTGGCAGCCCAGGCTCAGGCTGTGATAGTTTCAGTAAATAACTGTTTAAACTCTGTGCCACTGTCTGTGGCAGTCTGAGCTGTGGCCATGTTCCTGTGCAAGTTAAATGAGTACAGCATTCTTAAGCTGTTGTATGGGATTGCTATTGTAATAGTTCTTCTTTCATCTACTCGCAGATTGATCCCTAAGCAAAATTCTCTTAATCTTAATTTCCGAACTCTATTGCCTGATTCTTTTAGGATTATATTCCAGTGGATCAAGAAGAATTAAGAGACTATGTGAAAGCTAGGCTTAAAGTCTTTTATGAAGAAGAACTTGATGTACCACTTGTTCTGTTCAATGAAGTCTTGGATCATGTGCTAAGAATTGACCGGTGAGTGGAGACTTCAGTTGCTGCTCATATAAGTAGTATTTAGAGATCTGTTCTAAAGTAGAGTAGCCTGAGTACAGATGAAGTAAGAATGGAGCATGATCCCATTGTTGTCCATAAATTATCTACTGCTGGCCTCCAGATAGCAGGATCCTAGCTGGAAAGGTGTCAGTTTTGGTACTAACTTGAAGTTAGTACCAAGGAAAAGCTTCAGTAAGTTGGTAACTTACTGAAAAAGTTACCAACTTTTTGATAAAAAATGATAACAAAAAAAAATTAACAAAAATTAAAACTTACTGATAAAAAATGTACTTGCTTATGTGCTTTTACAGAATCTTCCGTCAGCCACAGGGCCACTTGCTGCTTATTGGAGTCAGTGGAGCAGGGAAAACAACTCTCTCAAGATTTGTTGCCTGGATGAACGGTTTGAGCGTCTACCAAATTAAGGTTGGCATGCTAGTTTCACTTAACAAAAAACTGTTAGTCAAAACTCTCACTTCTTAAATATTGACCATTAAAAAGTCCTCCTGCAAGCTAAACCAAAATGTTAATGACCAATGTTAAATCTTACTAGGTTCACAGAAAATATACAGGTGAAGATTTTGATGAAGACCTTAGGACAGTATTGAGACGTTCTGGCTGTAAAAACGAAAAAATAGCTTTTATAATGGATGAGTCAAATGTATTGGATTCTGGATTCCTGGAGAGAATGAACACTCTCCTAGCCAATGGAGAGGTAAGAAGATTTTAAGTAAATACTTTTAAACACCTTTCTACAACTATAAGCTGCAACAAAAACTGTCTTTTGAATTAGGTTCCTGGTCTCTTTGAAGGAGATGAATATGCCACCCTCATGACTCAGTGCAAAGAAGGAGCACAGAAAGAAGGTTTAATGTTAGATTCACATGAAGAACTCTACAAATGGTTCACCAGCCAAGTTATTCGCAACCTCCATGTTGTCTTCACTATGAATCCATCTTCTGAGGGCCTAAAGGACAGGGCAGCTACCTCTCCTGCGCTCTTCAACAGGTAATTCGTGTATATTCCAATATGTGTTACAAATACTGTTAAAACAGTACTTTGGGGGAAGTAAATGCAAATGCTTTGTATTTCAGATGTGTCTTGAACTGGTTTGGAGACTGGTCCACTGAAGCACTGTACCAAGTTGGCAAAGAGTTCACAAGCAAAATGGATCTTGAGAAACCAAATTACATTGTGCCCGATTACATGCCGGTTGTGTATGATAAGCTACCACAACCACCATCCCACAGGGAAGCTATTGTTAACAGTTGTGTGTTTGTTCATCAGACGCTCCATCAGGTATGGTTTTATTACACTGCTTAACTTCTGTTGATCTCTAGGCCACAGCATCATGCACCAGTTCCCTAAAAAGCATGGTCTTCGGCATTTGGATAGGTCTAAAACCCATGTGTAATCTACAACTCCTTCTTCCCCAAAGGCTAATGCTCGTCTAGCAAAACGAGGAGGCAGAACCATGGCAATCACACCACGCCACTATTTAGACTTCATCAACCATTATGCAAACTTGTTCAATGAGAAACGAAGTGAATTGGAGGAACAGCAAATGCATTTGAATGTTGGCCTTAGAAAAATCAAGGAAACAGTTGATCAGGTACATACCTTTAATAAAACTTCGCCCTTTTTAAGGCTGGAGTGATTAAATAAATCCTCGTGCTTAATCCGAGTTCTCCCATCTTACAACGTGACTCAGGTGGAAGAATTGCGGCGTGACCTAAGAATAAAGAGTCAGGAACTGGAGGTGAAGAATGCAGCTGCCAATGACAAGTTGAAAAAGATGGTGAAGGATCAGCAGGAAGCTGAGAAGAAAAAGGTAAAAATCTTAGTTAAATATCTGTGTACAGTAAATCTTTTTATTTCCCAGAGACTGTGGAGCAAGTACTGGAAGAAGTTCAACTTCTAAAAGCAGTGTTTTGTCTGTAATGCTTCTTCCTAGGTCATGAGCCAGGAGATTCAGGAGCAGCTGCACAAGCAGCAGGAGGTCATTGCAGACAAGCAGATGAGTGTGAAAGAAGATCTTGACAAGGTGGAGCCTGCTGTCATTGAAGCTCAGAATGGTAAGTTAGCACCTGGAGAGATAACACTATGAGACTGGATCTAAAACTGAAGTCTACAGGAATGCGTTTTGGTGTGGTCTGTGTTGGTCCTGTCTGACAAAAGTGTAGGTTCTTAACATGGAGCTGAACAGTGTTGAAGAAATCCCTAATCTTTGAGCTCTGATTTTGTACTGATCTGATACTTGGTACTCCTTTTATGGTTTGTGGCTTTGTTTCTGGCAGACCAGCCCCAGCTATTTATTCACTCTGTATATTCATAAGAAAACCTTATAGTCAGAAAGACCACCATGTCTTACTATTGCACAGACAGCATGCCATCAGGCTGTCCGTTCGCTAAGCTGGATAGAGGAGTCATTGCTTATAATAAAGCTTTAAGTGAATCTTCTTTTTAGGCAGCAGAGTAAGTTGCCTGTGGCCATTTGGTAAGTTGATATTCACAAAAGTTTATCTTGCAGTACAGTAGTTTGAATGTTATCCTCTAGCATCTGCTTCTCAAGCTCAAATTTCTTTTGAGACTCTTGAAGCATTTTTACTAATCTAAGGTACTCTAATGGACTTTGCTAACTGTTCGTTTTCTTCCCAATCAACATTCATCATCTTTCTGGCACTGGTTAGCTGTGAAATCGATAAAGAAACAGCATCTGGTAGAGGTCCGTTCTATGGCTAATCCACCTGCGGCAGTGAAACTAGCACTGGAGTCCATCTGCCTACTACTGGGTGAAAGTACAACTGACTGGAAACAAATACGTTCCATCATCATGAGAGAGAACTTCATTCCAACCATTGTTAACTTCTCTGCTGAGGAAATCAGGTAAAGTGCGAGTGTGAATATTTATGTGAATATACTGTTTACAAACATGGAAAGTTCATATTGGACTTTTCTCTGTAATTGCTTTAGTAGCACTTCTTTTGAGGCTGATTTACTCCTGCATGTAATGAATGTGTAGGTGGTACAGGAAATAGACTACTGAAGCGAGGCTATATCGTGCAAACTGGAGCAAAACAGCTGCTGTAGCGTAACTTCAAGGCATAGTTTTAAAGCAGTGTGGTGCTGTGCAAAGCAACATTATTAGTTGAAAGTAGTTGCGCAGCAGTAGCAGACCAGGTTGCTGAGGGCCTTATCCAGGTTAACCTCCTAGCTGACTCTGAACCTAAGCAGGAGGTGAGACTAGAGACCACCTGAATTGCCTTCCAACCCCAAATTTTTCTGAGTAACTAATCCTAAAATACTGTTAAATGCCTTTTATCACCCATAAGATGTAATTTCTGCAACAACATCTTGAACTAGTTAAAATATCTCAGATACCAGTCAGCAAAGCTGCTAGGAAATGTTCATGTCAGCTGTGGAAGGCAGGCCAGATGGAGGTGCTGAACACCTGTGTGCTGGTGTACAGTGTACTCCTGCTATCTCTAACATCTTTTCCCTTGCAGTGATGGCATTCGGGAGAAGATGAAGAAAAACTACCTGTCAAATCCAAGCTACAACTATGAAATTGTAAACAGAGCATCGTTGGCCTGTGGGCCTATGGTGAAATGGGCAATTGCACAGGTAAAGACAGTACTGTGGGGAAGCAAACGCAAGGAGAAAAAGAGCGAACCTGAAGGCATATAACAGTGTCTTAAGTATAACAGCTCTGAATTTGGCTCTGTTCAACTAAATATTGCGAGCTATTTTGCTTCGAAGAAATAAGTAGAAGGTTCAGGTGAATGCTTTTGGGTCCTGTAGTACTGTGCCAGAGAACTAATGGCCACTTGTGATAATAGCTTCTGCATCAAGAAACTTGAGGTAAAAAATAGCTGATTCTTTCTGCGTGTAGTATGTATGTAGGACAAAATGGGCATCAGCTGGAAAACGCAACGCAGTTCTTTTAACGAAACTTAGGTAGTCTCTGTCTTGCTTCAGAGTGGGGCACGCTTACAGGTCCTTTAGGCAAATTTCAAATACTTGACTAGTTTCCTGAAGGAATAGGCGTTTGGGGAGATGCCCCCAGATTGAGGTGTTCAAGGATGATTTCACCTGCCTGTTGGTGTTCAATACAGCATTATGCTTGACTTGTTAAAACTCTGCCTCCTATGACATGATGTATGGAGACTCTGTTTGGCTTGAATCTTACCAGTAGGTCCTATCCACATTGTTCTGTGGTTTGGCTGTGCTAAGTTCTTTACTAAGGCAGGTTAATTACTCAGTACTGGCCTGGACATCAGATCAGGTATTTACACAGAACAGTGCTGTACACTACTGAGTGTGGTCTCAGCCTTTCAGATCACTTTCTATAAATCTACAGAGCGGTAAAAGGATCTTGCAAAAGGCAATTACTTTGGGTTTGGTTTAAACTAGAGTCCTAGGGACTGTTAGAAAGTCCTAAGTTTCTGTTAAGTAGCTGTACTTTTATACAGGTCACAAGTACCTAAGCTTGAAAAGATGCAATTGATAGTATATAGCTGAGTGCTGTGGTTCTTGTTAACACATGTCACTTCAGAAAGTATAAAGTGGTTGTTTACTCTTCACAGCTGAACTATGCTGATATGTTGAAAAGAGTGGAACCTCTACGCAATGAACTGCAGAAGCTGGAGGATGATGCCAAAGACAACCAGCAGAAAGCAAATGAAGTAGAGCAGATGATTCGTGATCTTGAGGCCAGTATTGCCCGTTACAAAGAAGAATATGCAGTACTGATTTCGGAGGCTCAAGCTATTAAGGCAGACTTGGCTGCTGTAGAAGCAAAAGTAAGATTTTTATGTATCAGTAATTTTCCATTCTTTAATCTCTGACAGTCAGAAATTCAACCATTCTTGAAATTTGTGAGCAGACTTGGTTACTTCCCCCATGCAGTGCATGTGAGCTGTCCATTTCATCCCTGATCTCACAAACTTCTGAAGCTACTGAAACATAGCAGGATTCAGAAATCCTGAGTCGTGTTGCCAGTTGATTAATGACATTAGACAGTTCACATAAGGCTCAAAATAAGTTGGAAGCCTTTGGAAACAGGTATGGATATAGTGCAATTGTGATGTCTTAGCTGGACTTCACTGGTGGCAGGGGAAAAGCATTTCCCAATGTACTTGATGTAATCATTAGCATGTCACTACTATGCCAGTACTTACTCTTTTAAATTCTTCCAAATAACAGTTGAATACCAACATAATAACACTGAAGGAAAGAAACACAGATTTCATTTCATTTTGAACTTTTAAATGTAACTTGGGCCTTGAGTCATATGTGTCCCTAGAGTTACTTAACTATGACAAGTCTTCTGAAGAGACTACTTCAACACGTACTTCTAGGTAAACCGTAGCACAGCTCTTCTGAAGAGTCTCTCTGCTGAACGTGAAAGATGGGAGAAGACAAGTGAAACTTTCAAGAACCAGATGTCCACTATTGCGGGAGACTGCCTACTTTCAGGAGCTTTTATTGCCTATGCCGGCTACTTTGATCAGCAGATGCGTCAGAATCTGTTCACTACGTGGTCTCACCATTTGCAGCAAGCAAATATCCAGGTAAAGATACGCTCATGATAAGTTAATCATAAATCAATTTACTGCAACAGTTAAAGCAGTTTTAAGATTGCTAAGTAAAGAATGGAGCTATTGGAGGAGAATACCTTGCAGAGCTGCATTTACTCAAAATATCTTCACTGACTAGTTGGAGAATCTAGTCAAATACTAACTGTGTGTACTTCTTGCAGTTCCGTACAGACATTGCAAGGACAGAGTACCTTTCCAACGCAGATGAGCGGCTTCGCTGGCAAGCAAGTTCTCTACCTGCAGATGACCTGTGCACTGAGAATGCCATCATGCTCAAGCGGTTTAATAGGTATTTCATTCTAAGATGTAGAATTCTAAAGCAACATTCTTATAGCTAACACGGTCTTGTACCTATCAGAGAATCACAGCAACTCTTTCAAGGCACTGTTTCATTGTTGAGAGAGCTGCTGATGTTTATAAAAGCTTCTCAACCATGTATAAACATAAAAACTCTCATTCATCTTTGCCTTTTTTATTATGCGTAGCTGTTAAAAAAAGGTGACTTGAACTGAAGTGATTTTGTTGTCCAAGTACAGAATTACGTTTCAAAACTCTGAACTGAAATACGCCATTGAACCTGGTCAACTTATTCCTTCAATATACAAGCGTTTAGAGTTGAAACTAATAATGCAACCTAAATTCAGAGAAGTGCTTAGAGGCCGGCTGCAGTCAAAACCCAAATGATGACAGTGTTTTATTACTAACTTAGATATCCATTGATCATCGATCCCTCCGGGCAAGCTACGGAGTTTATCATGAATGAATATAAAGACCGTAAGATAACTCGTACTAGTTTCTTGGATGATGCTTTCAGGAAGAACTTGGAAAGTGCCTTGAGATTTGGTAACCCACTTCTGGTCCAGGTTAGTTGCATGATCATGTGGAAACTATTTAATATTCTTGAATCCTGCCCTGTGTACTAGAAAGGTTTGCAATTGTTCTGTTAGTGAAATGCAGCTAATTTCATTTTCAAACTGTAATTTGACAAGTAAATTAGTACTGAGTGATACGTAGGTGATTAGTGAGATACACAGTCAAAAGAAGGTATTTCCTTTTTCCACCATTTCAAGATCAAATGCTTTTATTTTCAAATTATCTTTCTTTACTTCCACTCTATAAAATGACTTGCAACCTGTCTGTTCCTGTGTTCCCATATGCTATCTCTGGTCATAGGTAATAGCGCCTAATACAGCTCATTATCTAAAATTAAATCTACCCTGTGTAGCAGGAAGAAGTTTCAGTAATACAAAGAAATAGGCAACTGTGGGAAGAGTTCACTTTCACTTGAGATGGATTTATTTTTTGTGTTTCTTACTATGGAAATAGGAAAAACAAAGGATTAGCTCACAGATGACATCAGTAACTGTTGTTTGTGCTGCTTAGAATAGGGTTTGTTATGCATTAGAACTAACACAATAATAATACACTCCTAAGGAGATTTTCTATGGTAGTAGCCTAAACTCTGTGCTTGCGTAGCTCAACTATAAATTCAAAGTGGAAATACCTTCTGAACATGATCCATATTCAAACCTAACTGCAAACTGATTGCTACCAGAGCTTTAAGCCCCAGTGGGATCAGGATTTTTAGCTTGAGACTTGCAAGAAACAGAATCTTTTAACACGTCTGCTTCTAGGATGTGGAGAGTTACGATCCGGTTCTGAATCCTGTTCTGAATCGTGAAGTCCGGAGAACTGGAGGCAGAGTTCTGATTACTCTGGGAGACCAAGATATAGACTTGTCACCGTCCTTTGTTATCTTCCTCTCCACCAGAGATCCAACAGTAAGTAAAACAAAACGCTGTCCTGTTTATAGAAATGGCATGTCAGAGAGCTGAGAAAGTTTTTCATGTTCCCTGTGATAGGTTGAATTCCCACCGGACCTCTGCTCTCGTGTTACCTTTGTGAACTTCACGGTAACTCGCAGCAGCTTACAGAGCCAGTGTCTGAATGAAGTCCTGAAAGCTGAAAGACCAGATGTTGATGAAAAACGCTCTGACCTCCTCAAGCTTCAGGGTATGCTTAGCAATATTAAAGGAACTTCCTCCTGTTCTAAAAAGAATACAGTGCTTTTTCTGTAGCTGTAGAAATACACAGTGAAATATCTTTATAGCTCTCATCCTCTCGCTTTTTCAGGATGTCTGCTGGCAAAGTATACACAATTCATGTAATTCTTGAAAAACTAACACATCTATGCAGTATGTAACTGATTTTTTTCTTCTAATTAAGGTGAATTTCAGCTGCGCTTGCGTCAGTTAGAAAAATCCCTACTACAGGCACTTAATGAAGTGAAGGGACGTATCCTGGATGATGACACCATCATTACTACTCTTGAAAACCTGAAGAAGGAAGCAGCAGAGGTCACCAGAAAAGTAGAAGAGACTGATATTGTCATGCAAGAAGTGGAGACTGTTTCTCAGCAGTACTTGCCTCTTTCTACGGCGTGCAGCAGTATATACTTTACTATGGAGTCACTGAAACAGGTAGGATTAGTTCTTCTTCCTACCAGAAGCTTCATGTGTTTACTGTTCAAAGCTGAAGAGGCACTGCTGAATTCCAGCCCTGGCTGCTGTATTGCAGCTTGGTAGCCGTAAGCCATTGGCTATCACACAGCAGGACTCTAGAGAGAGGAAAAAAACTCTTTTGTCTTTCAGATACATTTCCTGTATCAGTACTCTCTCCAGTTCTTCTTGGACATCTATCACAATGTCTTATATGAGAACCCAAATCTGAAGGGAATTACAGACCATACTCAGCGTCTCTCAATCATCACAAAGGATCTCTTTCAGGTTCAGTTATTAATTAGTAAATGTAATTCTTTAATCACTTTTGAAGGATCAGAGTTCAAGGCTTCTTATGCTTCTAACTTTGCTGTTTTGTTGGTAGGTGGCTTTCAATAGAGTGGCACGTGGCATGCTGCATCAAGATCATATAACATTTGCTATGTTGCTGGCCCGGATCAAACTGAAAGGCACTATTGGGTAAACATTTATTTTCTCGCTTCACTTCAGTTGAAAAAGGGAGAGATGTCGAAGGCACCTAGCTAAAGTTGTCTTTTCCCTTTATGTTAGGGAGCCTACATATGATGCAGAATTCCAACATTTCTTGAGAGGGAAGGAGATTGTACTGAACACTGCCTCTCTCCCAAAAATCAATGGTTTGACTGTAGAGCAAACAGAAGCAATGATGAGGTTGAGCTGCCTTCCTGCATTTAAGGACCTTGTTTCAAAAGTTCAAGCTGATGACGTAAGTGTTGGCAAGGATTTGTTTCTGCACTAAACCTCCTAGCAAAGTGTTTAAAAAAAATAAATGAACAAAACAGGACTTGGAGAAATTCGTTGAAGAAAAATTACATTTAGCTACTTATTTACTTATTAGAATTTTTAAAGATGTTTGCAAATCCAAAGCTAGTAGAGCTTGTACTGTACCAAGTTCAACTCTACCTGCACAATCTTGATTTCCTGCTGAAAGTTGGTATATGTAACTGAACATGTCTGCAGTACATTAAATTCTAGATTTTTAAGACTGATGAAACGTCTCTGTTGCACCATGAACAGGACCTGCACCTTGCAGTAGTTCTTGATGCCATGAAACTCCATTTCAAGTTTTTTGCATTTTCTTTCAATATAGCAATTCTGTATCTGGCTGGATAGCAGTTCACCAGAGCAGACTGTACCATACCTTTGGTCTGAAGAAAAACCTGCAAGTAAGTTAAGTTGCACTATTGTCCACACCAATCCTACTGTACTGACTTTAATCTAAGTAGAATTACTATGGTATTAAAGCAATTCTAAAGTAGAACTTCAATTTGAACCTTAATTCCTGGGAAAATCTTAAAGCTGGGATTGTGCAAGAACCTCAAGTCTGGTTTTGGTTGTGGATTTGGTTTTGTGTTTTTTTGTGGTAGTGGGGTGGTTTTTTTAATTTTATTTTTAAACTTCTGTAAGCAATAGTTACTACACTTGGTTCCTGTACCTTAACCTGTGATCTAGTCTTCCTCTGAGAATGAAATGTACTTCTACAATCTCATTAGATTGCATAATAGTTTGTATTAACCCTAGTTATTGTAGATTTAGTTCTTCCCTTACCTGAAAGGTAATGTTAGGAAGTGTTTGCTGTCTGTGATCACTGAGGGCTCATTCCTGTAGGTGACTTTATGATTTAAGGATTCTAAGCTTGTATTTACTAGCTGCCGTAAAGCTGCTTGATCATTAACTGAACTAGATAGATAACTCTAGGTTATCTATCCTGTCCATGCTAGGCCAATGTATAATGTTTCAAAGTCTAGCAGAATGGCAGATTACTGAATGAGTGAGAAGGTGTGAAGAGATCTGTTGTCCCAGGAAGTTAAAATCACTTCATGGCAATACTTCTAGACCGTAGATTTTGTAAACCAGTAGCAGCTCAGTAGCATCCAAAAGCATCCTGTCAAGGTAGGCTTTTAAAGGGCTCACAACATGAGCAATTGAGCAGGTGATTAAAATGTTGCAGAAGACAAACCCACTGAAGATGCTTAAGTTTCTTCTGACTGTCAAAAGTGATGACAGAAAGTAAGCATTCCATTAATATGATCTTTCAAAGGGACAGTTAACTGTCTAAATATCTAATCTTCAGAACAAGATGGGGAGAGTTGAAGAGAGGAAGGTGTCGAGGATGGTTTTCTTACCAGTCCATCTAATCCTGTCTCTCCTTTTCAGCTCCTATTGGACAGGCCATTCATCGCTTGCTTCTGATCCAGGCCTTCCGTCCAGATCGTTTGTTGGCAATGGCACATACCTTTGTTTCAACAAATCTTGGAGAGTCTTTCATGTCCATTATGGAGCAGCCTTTAGATCTGACACACATTGTAGATACAGAGGTAACCCACTTGTTTTTGAAAGGCTAAAATCCCTGAGGTAATGCTTAGTGCCACTTTGCATGAGTTCCAGTAAAGCAATGCACTGGAACATTTCTTCCATTTACCCTTCTCCTCATGGCATGAGGAGTGGATTGTTGCCCTATTTCTTAATGTAAAACTAAGAGTAGCATAATGTCTTTGGCTGGCCAGAGGGGAGAAGGACTGAGCATACTGCATTCTCGTATTCACGTAGCGATTGATTTGTATCCATTTAAATTTCTTGTACAACAGGTGAAACCTAATACCCCTGTGCTGATGTGTTCAGTGCCTGGTTACGACGCCAGTGGTCATGTTGAAGACCTTGCAGCTGAGCAGAATACACAGATTACTTCTATTGCTATTGGTAAGAACATACCTTCTTTCATCATTTAAGCATAAATTAAATAGTTAGCAGTAGGAGCTTTAGCAACTCTTCTGCCTTTCAGGTTCTGCTGAAGGATTTAATCAAGCAGATAAAGCAATCAACACAGCAGTGAAATCTGGAAGGTATGTTCTGTCTCCATTTTAGCTAGAATACTGCCTAGCAGAAAGGTAAGTGGGAGGGAAGGGGGAAGGAATCTTTTGGCTAAATAGACAAAACTGTGAGGGGGCGAGGATAAAGGGACTATCTTCCCAACTGGAATCTGTAATAACTTACCTGTAATAACTGGAATCTGTAATAACAGCTGTTCACAAGTTCTGTTTAAATATTTTCAAGAGAAATAGGTTGTAACTGCAAAACAGAAAAGTTAGTCCATTTTCAGTACACAGTAACTGATCTGTATAGAAGACACATTTAAAAGAGGGAGGAAAACCTGTAGCACTAATATTCGTATTCTGTTACTGTTCGTGGTGATTATAGCCAGGATTCTTAAGCTGTACACTAAAAACCTGTGTTCTGCTTCAAAACTTCACAGATGGGTAATGCTGAAGAACGTTCACCTGGCTCCTGGCTGGCTCATGCAGCTGGAAAAGAAGCTACATTCCCTACAACCCCATGCTTGCTTCAGACTCTTCCTTACCATGGAGATTAATCCAAAGGTAACGATTTGAAATTTGATCCTCTGGTACAGTAACCGGCTTGCAGAGTCCTACTCAGGAGAAGGTTTTCTTGTGACTGCCTTTCTGCATTACAGAAAAAGGAGAATACGTGTTTGTCAGGGTAGCTACTAGCCTTGGTTTCGGATAACTTAACTGTAGCTGAAAACTTCATACTGTTCCTTATGCTGCTTCCCCTACCCTCCGGAAGAAAGGCAGGAGTTCACTGTGTGCGCTTGCAGGTTTTGAAGCTAGTGCAAACGGTGCTGGTAGAGAGATGTAATTTAGTGAAGACTAAAGTAGTTGGATTCGAGTTTATTGATCTTTTCTAGGTGCCAGTGAATTTGTTACGTGCCGGCCGAATCTTCGTCTTTGAACCTCCTCCTGGCGTAAAGGCAAACATGCTGAGGACTTTCAGTAGCATTCCAGTTTCTAGAATGTGCAAGGTAAGGCTGTGGCTTAAGTAGATGAAGGAAAATATCAGAATATGTTCTTCTAAGATGTACATAGAATGTTTTGTTCTCACAGAAGTAAAGTAGTAGTTGCTACTTCTGTTGATAGAATGTATTTGGTTTTGGTAGTGATCCGGCGTTAAATCTGATATTTGTTAGCCTTTTAGCAAGCCTTGATTTTTATCAGTTCACTTGAGTAATAGTTGTATTCTATTTTTTTCTCTCCCCTTCCTAGTCTCCAAATGAGCGTGCTCGTTTATATTTCCTCCTTGCTTGGTTCCATGCCATTATTCAAGAGCGCTTGCGCTATGCTCCATTGGGTTGGTCCAAGAAGTACGAATTTGGAGAATCTGATTTGAGATCTGCCTGTGACACAGTAGATACGTGGTTGGATGATACAGCGAAGGCAAGTAGTCTTGTGTACTTAGGTATAAGTAATACTTAGATTACTGGTCATTTAGTAAGTTAAATGAGTAGGCACAAATAACTTGATGGCAATTTAAATTAGTTCTAGAATTTGATTCCTCAGTCAGAGGGGAGGTGAAAAGGATTGTTCCCTGCTGATTACATTGCACTTTACTTACAGGGCCGCCAAAACATTTCACCTGATAAAATCCCCTGGTCTGCATTAAAGACACTGATGGCACAGTCTATCTATGGAGGTCGCATTGATAATGAATTTGATCAGCGTTTGTTAAACACTTTCTTGGAACGTCTGTTCACTACTTTAAGTTTTGATAGTGAATTCAAACTGGCTTGCAAAGTTGATGGACACAAAGATATTCAGATGCCAGATGGAATCAGGTATATTTTTTTTTCTTCGTCCTGACCTCTATATAAACTTCCCCTTTTTAAATAAAAAAAAATAATTTAAAAAAAAAAATTAAAAAACCCACCAAAAAAACAACCCAACAACAACAAAAAAAAAAACACAAAACCCAAACCATAACCTGTAGCTCTGTACTGGAATTTAGCTGCATAAACATTTGTCTCAGGCAAAGAATTACTTTGCCATTCTAATAAGGGAAGCCTTCAAATGAATATTAAAACTCTGACTTGCAGGCGTGAAGAATTTGTCCAGTGGGTTGAGATGCTGCCAGATACACAAACGCCGTCTTGGCTGGGCCTGCCAAACAATGCCGAGAAAGTTCTTCTCACCACACAAGGTAAAACCAGAACGTTAACAATGTCTTGCATAGATTACCAGGCCATTGTTTTAACTAAAAAGCGAGAGAGATATGCAAATCCTGATGAAGACTTGATAGTTTTCCCTTCTTTACTTAACATAGTTGGTTTAACTTCTGCAAGGTAAACCACTCGAGCAGTCCAAAAACTGACCAGAAACTTGTGAATTAAAAAACCAATTACCGTCAACTTAGTGGATGTTGAGCTCCCATCCTGATTCTGGAAAGCTTTGTTTTTAGCTCTGGAGTCACCTACAGATAGGCAGTTCTGCATCTTAGGTCTAGACTAGAGAAAAAGAAAGGTCCTAGTTCTTGATGTAGTGGAATGTTTTCATCTCAACGCCAGTGCTTCTCTAACAGCGTATCTTCTGGTTTAGGCATAGACATGATCAGTAAAATGCTGAAAATGCAGATGCTAGAGGATGAGGATGATCTAGCTTATGCAGAAACTGAGAAGAAAACAAGAACCGATTCTACATCAGATGGTCGCCCAGCCTGGATGAGAACGCTGCATACCACAGCCTCTAACTGGCTTCACCTTATCCCACAAACTCTAAACCATCTGAAGCGAACTGTGGAAAACATTAAGGTAAGAACTAAGTCTTATCTAATATGAGTAGAGGAAGTGCGCAAGTCCTGGTGCATTGAAACAAGTGCATTGGGATTTGCAAGTATCGATGAAAGTGTTGAGGGGGACAGTGGAATCTATTTTGATGCTGATTGTGACTGCCATAGCTATGTGGTGCCCTGCTGGGTTTCCTGAAATGCTCTTAAAAGTTGGTTTATGTCTTCTGGGGATTTGAAGAAATGCAATGGCAAACCGTCTGTCAAGGGTACTGCTTCTGAAGCTTCTCTGTGATGAGGTGCTTCCTGTTGCAGCACACTGACTGCTACTTACAATACTGCCTTTACAGCCAGTGCACATTAATTACTACTAAAATTTAGTGATGGTCAGTGAGGTAAGATAGGGCGGCAGCTTCTGCTAACTGGGAACAGAAATTGCAAGGTCTGGAGGAAATTGTTGAGATCTGGACAGCAGTGCCCTAAGTTCTAACTTGGGAATAAGCTCCCCAGTTGGATGTGCCCACAGTGGACTAACTGCTTCTGAAGGCTTCATCTGGAATATTAGGTGAGAACCTTTTGTTGCTGATTAAAAGAAGTCCAGAGTTGATTGGAAGGAGCTGCAGCAGGCAGTCTGCATTAATTGTTCAACTAAGACTTCTACTTTCTTGTCTCCCGGAAGAAGGGGACACTGTTGGTTGTAAAACAGTCTCTACAGTCACTTTCTGCACCATAAACTGCATCTTCATCTTTAATGCTTGTAGTCACAATGTCAGTGGTCAGTCCACCCAGGATTTTGGGGTTGCTTTTTGTACTGGTTTTCCAGCAAGAACTTTGATCTGCAACTTACTTTCAATGTTTTACAATCAGGATCCTTTATTCCGATTCTTTGAGAGAGAGGTGAAAATGGGAGCTAAGCTGCTTCAGGATGTTCGTCAGGACCTTGCAGATGTGGTTCAAGTGTGTGAAGGGAAAAAGAAACAAACCAACTATTTACGCACACTTATAAATGAACTGGTGAAAGGTATGGTAATTCAAATTTGCATCTCCCGCTGCTCTCTTTGCCTCTTGCACTCTGTAAGTTAGAGGCTATTATGCTCAACGCATTTAAAGAAAAAATTGCAAGAAGTTGGGATTGCCTTTACCCCTTGGCACAAGCAAATGCTTTTGAGTCGAGCATAAAATTCCAATTGATTTGGTTTGAGACTTCAACTTGAGGTAGCTAATATTAGGCTTTTTGGTACCATTTATGTCAGCAGGTTAATTTCTAAGCTGAAATCTTCCTAAATTCTTTGAATCTCTGAATTGTGACAGAACAAAGTTTGATTTATACCACAAAGTGAGTAATAATGCTCCTATAAAATCTCCTAGAAAATACTCAAGTTTTCTAACCTTCTGTTTCAAGACTGTATGTAAATGTGGAATTTTCAGAGACATGTTACTTCTAGTAAAGCATGAAGATCCGCTGTCTGCTTTGAACAAAAGCATTTCCTAAAACACGGATAGTTGGCCTCTTTGGTTTTTTGATCAGTTACTGCAGTATGTCACTGTGTGTAACTGAAGTTGGTGTTGGAGGGTTTCTCTAACTGGATGGCATTTTAAATAAATACTAGACCTGGAGGCCATTTGCTTTGTAATCTTTGAAGGGGTTTTCACTTACTGAGGAGCCTTTTAAGGTACAGGCTGATGTCCTAGTCCAAGTCTTCAATGGGTAGTGGGAGAAAAAGTGTCAAAATAGTGTCTAATTCCAACTTGTATGCAAACTAAACTTAATTCTAATCACATTTTTCATAGGTATTTTGCCTCGTAGCTGGTCTCATTACACAGTGCCAGCTGGTATGACTGTTATTCAGTGGGTGTCTGACTTCAGTGAGCGCATTAAACAGCTGCAGAATATTTCCCAGGCAGCCGCCTCTGGTGGAGCAAAAGAACTAAAGGTATCTTGTGCTGACTTTTTTCTAGAGGTTATGTCTGATTTAGGTGGAACTGTATAACTGCTTCATGGAGTTTTGGCATCAAGACTCAGGCAAAACAATTTCAGTTGATGTTCTCTGAAATGTGCTTGTAATATACTGTTGAGTATCTCCTGATCTCAAAATGGTGGGGCTTAGCAGGCTGTTTGTACAGATTAGAGGGAAATGTCGTATTTCAGAGTAACAGAAGATGTAGCCTTAGAGCAAAAAGCAGTTTAGCAGTTACAGCAGCAGCAGGAAAATCTTATTGTGAATAGATTGCTGAAGTAATATTTATGATAATCATTAATTAACACTGCAGCTGATAGCCTTTTTTAAAATTCCTCTCCCCCAACAGAACATCCACGTGTGCCTTGGTGGCCTGTTTGTACCAGAGGCATATATTACTGCTACAAGACAGTATGTTGCCCAAGCCAACAGCTGGTCCCTTGAAGAACTCTGCCTGGAGGTCAATGTTACAACCACGCAGAACGCAGTACTGGATGCGTGCAGTTTTGGAGTGACAGGTAAGCTTACCAGAAAGAAGGGGTCATTGCTCTAAAATACTTTCACAAGTTTCAGGCATTGGATGGGCTGTATCAAATGAAGAAGATTGTATCATTGCAAAAGTTAATGCACGCTTTCTAAAGTTGTTTAAAGATTAGTTTGATACTTAATAGTAGGGAAATACCTATAATAAATCTCAAAGCTCAGGTCAGTGTATATTTAAGTGGTATTGGCTCATGTTTCTGCTACAACCTCTTTATTTTGCGGTATGAAATACCTACCCTTCATTTAGTGGACTTAGCCCTTAAATGATACACAGGGAGACAATCCTTGGACGTACGAGAGCTCTTGGAACCCTAAAGTGTATTTCAATTTACAGGCCTGAAGCTTCAGGGAGCTACATGCAGTAACAACAAGCTGTCGCTTTCGAATGCTATTTCAACTGTACTGCCCATTACACAGCTTCGCTGGATCAAGCAGACAAATGCTGATAAAAAAGCAAATGTTGTAAGTACTGATAAAAGTAATTTTAAAAAGAACTCTCAAAATTAGATCTACCTAGTAGTCTTATTCCTGAACCTTTATGGATGCTTTTACTGGGTGCCACAAATTAATTTGCTCTTTTCTAATACTCTCAGTGTCAGTTCATACCTAAATTCTGGGCTGGCAGCAGACAGACCTAGTGTTGACTAGATCTTTCCTCTGTAGTTAGATAAAAAGCAAGACAGACACCCAAAAATACTAACACTGTTCAGGCCAGACTAGAATTTATACCTATAAAGAAGTCTGCTTTAAGTGAATTTATTAGGCCTGGGGGTTTTTTCCTCATATTTTGAGTATTGGGTTATCTGAGACTAAATTCCCATCTCATAAATACTGTGTGGTATTATTGAAATTTCTTAAGCTCTTCAGCCACCTTTCGTAACTCTTCTTCTATATTCATGTTTTTCCCCAGGTTACTTTACCAGTTTATCTGAACTTCACTCGTGCTGATCTGATCTTCACAGTTGACTTCGAAATAGCTACCAAGGAAGACCCTCGTAGCTTCTACGAACGTGGTGTTGCGGTTCTCTGCACTGAGTGAAAAGATGTTGTTTTGACTGGTACCACTGTAGTACTTGTCAGTCTTCTATGTAGTAGTATTCACCTGTACTTGTGTAACCTGGTTAGGCTAGGCAGGCAGATGGATTTCTGTGAAGTTGACTAGAAAGAAAGGGGGCAGTGCACTGGAAAGCTGTTAGGGTAGATTTCTTCGAAGGAAAACTGGATGAGATTTTTAGATGGTTATTAGTAGATGTGATATTTGATGGATCATGTTACATGAAATAAAATCTATAGCAAGACTTTCTACTCTTATTTCTGGAAATGTGATTATTACAACAGTGGGTTTGGTGTGGGTTTTTCTTTTTTTGGCCTGAAAAAACTGAAAAGATCATAAGTACAGAGAATAACAAGTAATAAGTCAGTATTCAAACAGATAGCTGACCTTCACACAGCTCACTCAGCAGCTGGTTCAGCTAACCTCCAGTAACAAGAACCTTGTAAGTCTTCAGTGCAGTAAGACACAAAGCCTGACATTATCTGCTATGACATCAGATGTCATTGCATGACTTACTTGCAATGAACTGACTCTCAAAGTAACCTGTTTTTACGCAGCTGCTGAGATGCATTCAGAAGCTAGAGTATCCTCAACAGAGCTTCCTCTTCCTTAAGCTGCTTTTATGGTGAAATAAGGCTCCAGTTTCATGTCACGTTAAGCCCAGGAAGACAGTATTAAATGCTTAAACAAGGAGTTACAGTCTTATTTCAGACACTCACATGTCATCAACTGTTATCAAATTAGAGGAGCTGAGAGTTGCTGCTAATTGCTTGGGTTGCTCTAGTGATTTGGGTATTCGCTTGCTTTCTCTGATCCCGAGTTTAAGCAGTTCTGCCCTTCCAACCAACCTGGCAGAACAACTGTCCTCTGACAGTGGCTGTGGCTAACAGCAAATGTTTGAAGATGCACATGAAGAATACATAATTCTTCAATCCAATACAGAAATCTCAGGAGCTCCTTCCTTCCGCTGATTTCTGCCATGAAGGCAGTGACTCTGAACCTGCATCAACTCTAATAAATTTTTTTTCTGTGATAAGTGGTTCCACAGTACAGGCCTGTGGTAGAAGGAAAATTTGTTACTTCAGCCTACACGGATGAACTACAGGAGCTACAAAACAGCATGGAGAGGGGAGACAGCAAGAATGCTTGTTTCAGTAACCAGTAGGCATCAGCTGAAGCAAGTGAGGTAGGCTGAGCTGTCCTGTCTGGTTTTTTCCCCTTATAAAGAAGGAATCCCAGACCACTGTGCATCGTGTAATCTTTGTCTGCGTATTGTAGTTCTCATCCAACGTGGGCAAACAGAGATGGGAATTACCTATATCATCCAAGATTGGTTTTAACCATAACATTGTGTCCTTACTCTGTTTCAGCTTCTTTGAGTTACTTTCCATCACCAGAATATTAGTATCTGGAATTTATACTGTCATTTTCTCCAGGATCATTTGAAATCAGTTGTGCAGTAAGGAAGCAGGCCTCCTACACTACAGGAGCAGTGTGCTCTCGGTACCGGTTGTAGTCTGAAGTACCAGCTAAAGTACGTACAAGTTCAAGCTGTTAGCTGAATGTGCACCTTTCAGCTACCATGTTTTGTGCATAGCTCAGCACCTGAGCTGTGGTTACCAGCTTACAGCTACTATAAAAATCCCCAATTAAACCAGTTCTACCTATTAGCAAGTACTAATGATGAGATCGAGATGGTCTCAAATATGCTTGAAGTAGCTAGATCTTCCTAAACTGTTCAGCCCTTTGTATGTTAACTTCTGCATTAGGCCTGAACTGACAGAAGGTGCATTTCCAGTTCAGAAGTTAGCCCGCAGCTGGGTAAGCAGACTGACTGACTGAGGAAATACTGTCCCATGTAACTTACCTTTCAACTTACTTCTCTCCTGATTGTTCCTGTATTATTTTTTTTCTAGTGGATTCCTGCATTATTTATTTCAGTACGCTGTGTTAAACAGCTGGTTGAAGTGCAATCCTCACTAATTGAGTTTAGGGTTCCTGGCTACTGTTCAGCTTTATTTAGCCTCGGCTGAGTTGGTTGAAGACTATTGAGCAGACAGGTAGGCCTTCAAACACTGACTTCCCTGACTGGGGCTGAAGGGCTTGGCTGCGCCACAATGTCATATTTGAAACTTTTCACGTGTCTTAATTCTAGTGAGATCTGTGGCCTAGTTGGAGTGTGCACACATCTGTAGCTGTAAGGGGTTTCTTTTGCAGCTAACTTCACAGCTGTCTTCAGGGAGTTAAGGACAGCGTTTGCTCTGAACGGCCCTGGCTGCAGCAATCTTTGCTCTGGGGCAAGTCAGAGAGGGCAAGCACAGGAGCTTGCTTCTTAGGGCAAATGCCTCTGAAACCTGCTGGTCTAACAGCTTTGTTTCCAAGCTGATGAACCCTCTCTGTATCTCCAGGTCAGGGATAAAGCAGAAAGCAAAGCTGCTGTAATAAGATCACTATGCAGATGCTGGTGGAAGGGTGCAAGGCTAGAATGGAAACAGTATTTTGAGTGGCCTTCCGCCTTACCAGGGAACTGCAAATTAAAAGTTTCGGCCCTTCATACAGAATGAATGCTTTCACTAGTAGTTGGTACCAACGTATTTCAAGTCGTTGTTATACCAGTTTTTGCTGACTAACTGGCCTCCCGTCTGTGCCCACCACCTCTGTGGCTTGTAACTGGTTGTTCTCACTGAGGAAGAGGAGTGCCTTCAGCTCACGTGTTCGGCTTCACATTGTAAGTTCCCAGCTGGCAGGTACTCTGGGTTCACGTACCTAAAGTACTGCTCAGAACAGGTAGGAGCAGGTGTTAATTGCACAAGTCAGCTTCTTCCTGTTCAAACAAAACAACTGGATTGTCTTTAGTTGCACGTGGTTCAGCTTAATGCAGTCGTTTGTAATGCACAGTACAGCTACGCTGGGTCAGCCCTACGGAGCCAGGCGCTGACACGAGGCAGGGTCAGGTAAGCTATCGCTGTGGAAAACTAGCTGCAACCACGCAGCCATTCCTCCTTCCCTCCTCAACAAACCCTTGTCATACCTTTTTGACATGACTGAAGCAGAGCAGGTGCCTCCAGGTGCGAGATACAGGAGTTCGGCTGGTGCTTCAGGAGGCCCCGGGCATGAAGTTCAGTGCGATTCTGTGGACGTACCTTGGGTAGTTTTCACTTAAATTGCCACCCAAGCTTGGTTGGTTGGTTCTGTCTTTTGAGGTGGATCTCAAAGCCTGGAGAACACGGTGCAGCTGCCATTGGCCACAGGCTTGAGCTACTTTGTTTAAAGCTTGTTCAGTTCAGGTGTCATCTGCAAAAGAAACCTCTCCCAGGTTCATTCTTCAGAACAGTTTGTCCAATGATTTATTCACACTTCAGATTAGGTTGCACGGAATTTCTTTCTTCTTAGCTTTTCACTAGCACCCTCTGGACCAGAAATCCCATGTTTTCTTTTAATGAGGGGCTGTTTGGCTGTTGTGCCACCAGAGTCAGCGGCTGGTGGGGGTTGTGGAGCGCTGTTCCCTGGGCTTGCCAGGATTGCTGCAGAGGCTGAAGGGTTAATAGTCATCAGTGAGGAATGGTCAGGTGTCAGCCACATGGAGGTACCTGCTTCTGTGGCTCCGGTCAGTTCCCATGACTGCAACAGGCTGCTTGGGAAATCCTGCTCTGGGCTGGGAAGTTCCAGGGGCACTTCACACTCATTTCCTGTCTGAATTTCACTGACTCTGGTTTCTGGGCAGAGCTGGTCTGGAGGTTTAGAGATGGACTCTCCCTCTTCTGAAGTATCGGCATCCTCCAAAGCCACTGCTCCGGGGGCACTGCTCGCCCGCGGCGCAACTTTTATACTGTTTAAAGAATTCAGGCTACAGTCAGAGAGAATGGATGCATCTTCCGAATCGCCATCGTAAGGGTCTAAAAACTAAAATAAAGGTCTCTCTAAATATGGTGGATGCTTATTTCTCTATATAAAAAAAATACAGAAGAGGCACATACACAGTGGGCTTTAAAACTAGTTACAATGTAAGTCACAGACTTACTGTGGAAGTTTTTCTGTTTATCCACACATTCCCACCCATATTGTAATTTTTGGGTGCTACACTGAGAACAAGGCTGCTGCATAACAGCCACACCTACCTGCAGCCCCCTGGAGTCCTTTGCTTTCTTAAGCCTTCCAGTAAGTGGGCTGGGCATGACCTAGTTAAGAGACATTAATGGAGGTTTATAAAGCACCTTCCTATGAATTATCAAAATAAAACCAGAGAAAGTAAAAATCCCAGAGAAGAGGAAGCCAGATTACCCCCTTGCTAAAACATACTAAAACCTATCTCAGTCTCACTTTGAAGTGCCTGGTAGAGCGAGCCTAAAATAGAGGGACCGAGGAGAGCTGGGGTTAAGCCTTACTGCACTGAAAACATCGCCATAAAGAGAACAACGAGTAATTGTATACCTTCCCACCAGAAAAGTAAACCCAAGGAGCATTTAACTCATAGAAGGCAGGATGTAATTCAGTGTTTAGAGAGCTCCCCTCCCACTCAGGTCCCTTTCCCTTCTTTTCCACAGGGATGATCTGACACTCTTCCTTATTAGTTGGATTATGAATTTGCTGTCCTTTGGAGAGGTCGGTAACTAACACAACGTCCTTTCAATCAGTCTCAACACCGCTGTGTGACACTGAGGTTTCAGGCTTCTTTTTCCCATGCGGTTAAACACGGACGTGTCCAGACCTGGACAAAGATGACTTTTACCCAGAAGTGAAGTATTTAGTCCTGCACTCCAGAATTGGGGCTTTTTCCACCAACATTAAACACGCTGGTTTGACATTCAAGAAGTTACCAATATTCATAAGTAACTGCCACAGCAAGATTGCTGCTCTCAATCTCATCCAAAACAGGCAGTCAGAAGGTAGAGGTTCTCCACCCAGAGCTGTAGAAATCCCACTGGACCAAACCTGCTGAGAGTTCACCCTCAGAAACAGCCCACTTCAGCTTTAAGCACTTCTTGGCAGAGAAGTGCTTACGCTACATCTGTCTGCCTAAAACACTGGCGCTTTCCTGCCTCATCACCCCAGAAACAATTTTGCTTACAACAAATAGTTGTAAGAAAGAACCTGATGGACAGAACAGTGTTGGGTTTGGGGTTGTCGGGGTTTCCCCCCTGTTCCCTAAGCCCAGCAGCCATGCCTTAGACTCTCCCTGCCATCCAGGAGTTGGATACCCATCAGGGAACCGCGTCACCATCCAAATGCTTCGGGGAGTCGGTTCTTACCTCTGCGCTGGATTCAGACTCGGACTCCGTACTTGACTCTACTACGCACTTCTGCTGCGGAGGAGGAAGGGGAAGAAACGCTGCTCAAAGCAGAAGTTACCACAGCTTTGGGCTGAAGGTGAAGTTCTAGTACAAACTGCAGCTGCTGTGTTTCTCCAAAGCTTTCCCACCTGAAGCCAGCTTGTCCTTCCAAGCGTCCCACATTTACACTGAGGTTTGGTTTGTTCCTTTGCTTTTGGTGGCCCTACATCTCAGAAACGTAACTGCAGACGAATGACTGGAACTACACACTCCTCTTTTTTCTGAAGCTCTTGCTACAGAGACCTCACAAGCAGAGGGCCCCTTACTCCACTGCTGTGCTACCACCCAGGAATGGCTTCCTCCCTCCCTTGTTGTTTCTTTGCAGGTGACACCATTTGAATTAATTCATTCCTCCCTGTTCTTCACGCATGCCTTTCCAGCACAGCTAGCTGCACTATCAGGCTAACGACAAAGCAACTAACACTTTCTAAATTATGCTTTAATAGAGAGATAGAGAAGCAGCAGTTATAGAAAAGTTACCATGTATTTACTCGCCAGTCTTTCTATGTAGTCTGGGCTTTTAACAGGATCCTTTGTTTCCTGAGCATCTACTAAAACAGGCAGACGGTAAGAGAGCAGATTAGAGAAAATCTTCTCATAGATAAATTCCCCAGCCACGGTAACTCCCTTTGTGCTAGAAAGGTTGGTCAGTGCTTCACAAAGTCAGTGTGAAGGTCTCAGAGGCAGCTTCTGTTTAAAAACAAACAAAACGCTACTGTCTCCTACCAAAAATTACTTGATTCACTGGTCCTTCATGCAGCACAAGAAAAATACTTATTTTTTTTTAAAAAAAAAGTTTATGCTCTGTAAAGTGGATTTTTTTTAAGGCACTACAAGTTTTCTAAAAGAGATATTTGCACTGAAGACATCAAACCAGACTGGAGGGGGACAAACACACAGCCATGCTGAGAGTCCACCCTCTCTCCCAGCCCGGCATTCAGTCCCTGCGCCCCCCCAGCAGGGCTCTCTCACAGGGTGCTCCCTCCTCCCCATACTTTCCATGGGCGTCCCAGCCCCACGCCTCTTCCTCCGCCGCTGCCTCTTCTCAGCTGAGGCCATCACACTCCCAGCACCGGTGTTCCACCCTCTCCAAGCTTTATAGGCTGGGCCCCCGGCTGCCCCCACATGCCCTGCAAACTTCGCTGTCTCAAAAAAGATGGGAGCAAAGCAAGGAAAAAAGAGTAAAGTCCTGCGAAAGCACTTTGTGCCACTGCTGGAGGCTCCAGGCTGCTCCTCACCGCGTGTTCCCCGGAGCTGGCTGTGTCCACGCAGCCTGCAGCAGGATGTGCACAGCACGGCAGCGTGAGCCCTCTCGCCGTTACGTTTCTCTCCCTGTACATACACACACATGAAAAGCACGCGATACACAGACACGCACACACATCTACGGTTGAGTTCGCAAGGCCCGGTGGCCAGAGATGTGATGCTCCCCCTCTGCTCTCGCCAATTTATTTTCCACGTCCCCACGTCATTCACGCGACCTTCAGGCTGACCGAAGGGAGTCGACAGTCCAAGGGAAACCCCCCATCCCCTCCAGAGGCAGCCAGGACGTCTCCTCCCTCTGCCCTCCGCTGCGCCCGGCGACATCCCGGCTGCTGCAGGGACGGCTGCGTGGGACACCCACTGCTTTCCAAGCGTCTCTCTTAGACACTTGCAAGCCACCAGGTGCAGTCTGGAGCACTTCAACACCATCACTCTTACTTGCCATCCCTCACTAAGAAAAGGAACAACAGTTCTGCTATTTCAAATACAAGGAATAGTCTTTTTTCAGATTTACCAGAGAACTATGACTCAGGCCCATTTTTCACAAAGTAAAGCTGATTTGACCCTTTAAGGCCACATTCTCCATTCTTCTCCTTTTTATAAGGAAATGAGAAACCCATTCTTTTTACTTTTTCAAATCAAATTCCTCTGCTTCCCATTATTTCCTTCCTACCTGCCTTTCTTGCATCTTCCCACACAACGCAGAAGGTACCACTGGTTTAGAATAATTTTTAAATGAGCATAAAAGCCTCAGTAAAACAAGCACCTCTGGAGCCAGCAGTAGGTTGTCACTCCAACAGGCACAGGAACGAGCCCCTGGGAGGTGACAGCAAGAGCAGCTGCACTGGGAGCAGCTCACAAACTTCACCAACCTTCCACCCTGCTTATGCCGCCGGCTGAGCTACAGTCAATCACATACGCCTCTTTTCGTCCCAGACACCTCCCTTTCCATCTCCTTACCTTTCCTACCCAGCCCAGGACCATCTGATGCCTATTCCCCCTCTTTGGATTCTCAAACCACTTTCAAAACAAAACAATGCAACCAACAGTCTCATCCAACACCTCCCACCACAGATGTAGGAGCCAAGAACCTCTGTGTTAGTGCCTGCAGTGCCAGCTGGGGTGAGTGAGTGCGTGCAATCGTCATCTTTAATGCAAACACATGGTTGGGAGTTGTTTCTCCCACAAGAACCTGCTCAGAATTAGCTACTGACGCTTTACAGGTGGCAGAGGTTAGCCACCAGGGCCTGCGGCCAGGGCGCAAGAGAACTGTGGGTCTGGACGGCATTACAGATGAGATGGGGACTGTGAGGTTGAGACCAGTCCATGGTTTGCACAATGAACCCGCTGCCAGCACCCATCTGGGCTGGGTTGGGTGCAGCACAGCCGCACAACAGATTTCCAAGGAAGAGTTTGGTTCCACCTCCTGAAGCGCACACGCAATGCCATCGCCAAGGCAGGGCAGCATCCAGCCGTACCCGTTGGTGCAGCAAGAGCAAGGAGCGTGGCCAGAGGATTACAGCGGCACAGAAACGCTCGCTTGAGCCATTTATTGCAATCATTTGCGGTACTGCTGCTCCATGGCTCGGCTCTCCTTGTCACTCTTGGAAAAAGCCCTTGACCCAGCGCAGACCTTGTGCCAGCTCCAAGCAGCTCTGACATCCCCCGAGTCCAGCCTTTGGCCAGACGAGAACATCAGTAACACACTTGTCTTGTTTGGAGACGTGGCAGCACTCCTCTCCCCCTCGGGTGCCCGCTGTCTCACTGCTTCACAGGGTGTCCTGGGGAGGCCGGTGCCGCGAAAGCCTCTCTCGGCAGCTCAGCTCAGCCTCTGCGTGGTAACTTCCCATCCAATGCACCACACCATGTCTCTGTCGTTCTTTACAAAAATAATCCCCGCCCCGTTTGAAACACAGTTGACTTCTACATACAGAAGCAAATGTGAAATGTGCTGGAGGAGAAATTGCAGAAAACTCGTTTGTCCAAGACGAAAAACCCCGGAAGGCTCTGGTGCTGGGGCCAGAGAGCACGGCGCTTCCAGAGCAGACACTAAAGCTGGGGCAGAGGCTGCCCGGGATGGTGCCCATCAGGGAAGGGCCGTGTCTCGCTTCTTGCCTGCAGAGCGGGCAGGACAGCGGTCTGGGAGCGCGTATAGGAGGCAGTGTATGTTAATCTTGAATTATTAATGAATAATCTTGATTACATCCTATTAGTCGGTGGAAGTTGTTTTCATCGAGCTGCAGAGTGTATCTGTGAGCCGTGAACTGTGAGCTGATCCACAGCACACGGTGTTTGATTCAAGCGTATCTTGTTCCAGGCAAACCTCCCACTGTAAGAAACGCAAAAAGGACAGGACGAGCCGGGGCTTTTGGCACTCGCCGTGCAGCCTGCAGCCATCTGCGTGCTCCAGCTGCGGTTTGGGGGCTGATAAGCAGGCTGAAACCAAAGCAAGCAAGCAAATAATATTTCTTCTTCATGGGGACAGGAGAACGTGAGCTCTTAGAAGAACCAGAAGGAGCTCCTAATCTCTGAAGGCCAAGATGCAGCAAGATCAGCCTTTTTCCTCAAAGCCACAGCTCTTCCAAGGAGCAGGTTTCCATCCTGCCCAGAGAGCACGGGCGACACTTTCCAGTGCTTTTTTCGTCCCTTTACTCTTAGACCAGTGGCATCTTGCCTCCCGACAGCCCCCCCACCCCCGGTGGCCCTATGGCTGTAGGTGCTCATCTGCTCCTGCTGCTGACCCCCCCCAGCTGCCAGTCAGACAAACCAGCTCATTCACAGGCAGCATCAGCACGAGCGGATGTTTCTGATAATTGAGGGCTTGACAGAAGCACACACCTGCCTTCCTAGGAGTTCTCTCTGGAGGGCAATGCCTGTCTCTAATTTCAGTCCTCAGGTACTGCGGGAATCGCTGTGCGGCAGTGACGCCCTGCACCAGGACTGCTTGTACCATTTAGGCATTAGGAATCGGGTCTTTCACACAGGAAACTTTTTTTTTTTAAAACGCAGGGTGGGATTGTGTTGTGGTGAAAGGGGTTTTACTTCAGTTGAGAACAACAGAAATAAAATGCCTAATCCGAATGAAGTTCCTCAGA
Organism: Psophia crepitans; assembly: GCA_013399095.1. Classification (NCBI taxonomy): domain Eukaryota; kingdom Metazoa; phylum Chordata; class Aves; order Gruiformes; family Psophiidae; genus Psophia; species Psophia crepitans. The sequence goes on from VWZZ01007160.1 coordinate 743,468, forward strand.
TGAAGCAAGTGGCGAGAATGAAGATCTGCACATGGCAGTTTGGGTCAACCCACCGCCAAATGCTGCTCAAGAACATGCTGGTCAAGCCTGAGGGAGCTGTGGGAAGCCACAAAGAAGCCGCTGCAGAAACTGTGAGGCCTTGTCTGACACTGCGTGTTCCTGCCTGCGAGCAGCGCAGGAAATCTTTTAGACTCCGCTTCCTATTAAAACCAGGCTGTGACCAAGGCACTAAAAGCACAGTTTACAGCTGCTCTGCAGAACAGGAACGGCTTTGTCCTTTACCACATGGGTACCCGTACCGAGGGTGAGCGTGTGACTGGAAGTACGGCCACACGACAGCTGCTGCTGCAGTCCCGCTCCCACAGCTTACACCAAAACCTGCTACCGCATCGATTATACTTAATGTAGGGCTGTTAACTCTCCACAGAAATGAAAGAGCGAACGAAGGCAGCCTTTACATTCCTGTGCTCACATACTCACTACGTAACAACCTCCCATTCTTATCTCCATGATGTCTTCTCCCCGTGATGCCCGGCAGAAGGGTGTGGGAGGCAAAGGAACGTCCTTGGTGGCGCCAGGCTGTGAGTACAGCAGCGCTGTCTTCAGAGGCAGCCGTCTGAATGCTCCCGAGGAACCATACCCAGGTATTACGTGGTACAGAAACCAGGAGTCATTAAGGTTCTTAGTTTCCACTTGCACATCAGGGGCGGCAGCATCTGGAGACCTGAACTAGAGGTTAGAAAACACAACTTCAGTTCTTGATTTTTCTTTTTATCTTGACACACAGAATCTCTGACCTTAGGGAAAAAAATCACTTCAGCCCTTTTTAAACCCGGTTTCCCCGTTTGCAACGTGTAGGTGTAATGCTGATTTTCTTTAATCTGCCTTCGGAACGTCACAGTTCGCCAGGGAAGGTGAAAGGCACCGAATTCTGTAGCAGAGTATTAACTACCCGGGAAGGCGTGCTGACATTTGGAGGGGGAATTTCACTTTTAAAGACTGGCTGGACCATTGCTGTTCCAAATTACTTCATGAAAGCTGGAGAGGAAAGATTTTGCCTTACCTGAAATACAGCTCTTTAGTCACCCATAGATCTCTTTGACAGGCTGATGCTGTCTGTTCTGAAGATGAAATATTTTATAGTAACATCCACATCCCCTTCTTTGGCTTGAGGCTGTGGAAGTGTGCTGGGCCTGGCTGAGCGGGAGTTAAGGTTCCCCTCAGCAGCCCTCCCAGTGCTGTGCTGTGCGTTGGCAGCCAGCACGGCGCTGGTAACACACCAGTGTTCTGGCTCTTACTGAGCAGTGCCGGCACACATCAAAGCTGTCTCTCCAACGTGTGTCCCCCCCAGCAGTAGGCTGGGGGTGCACAAGGGTTTGGGAGAGGACACAGCCGGGGCAGCTGACCCCAATAACCAAGGGGATATCCCACACCATGTGGTGTCGTGCTCAGCAATAAGAAGCTGAAAGATAGGGGGAGGACGTGGGGACACTCGGTTTTACAGTCTTCTGGAGCAACTGCTCTGCATGCTGGGGCCCTGCTCCCTGGGAAGTGGCCGGCCATCGCCTGCTGATGGGAAGTAGGGAATAATCTTTTGCTTTTGCTTTGCTTCTGCACGCAGCCTTTTGCTTTTGCTGTATTAAACTGCCTTTATCTTGACCCATGAGTTTGGAGTTGTTGTTTTTTTTCCATCTGATTTTTCTCTCCTCCCTGTCCTGCTGAGGAGGGAGGTGGCAGAGTGGCTTGGTGGGCACCTGGCATCCAGCCATGGTTAAACCACCACAAAAAGTGGACTCAGGGCAGTGGTCACCACACCGAGCTTGGCTGAGTTCAAGAAGCATCTGGATGATGCTCTCAGTCATCTGCTGTGATTGGACCGGTCCTGTGTGGGGCCAGGAGTTGGACTCAATGGTCCTTATGGGTCCCTTCCAGCTCGGGACATTCTATGATTCTATGAAAAGTCAGTCATTTTGGCTGCCTCCCTTCCCCCAGCCACTTCCTTAGGTACAAGACTGGGGTCTTGTAATTAGGATACTGAGGAGGCAAGGAAAGCGATCAGGGTGTGAATATACAGGCACCCTTTCCTAAAACCCCAGTTATATGTGACTAACATGCTGCTTTTTTTCTGAATGGCCTCTGTACTTTCCTCCCCTTAGCTCAGACTCACCAGTAATTGCCTCGTCTGAAGAAAGCAGGCTCTGAAGTCGAACAGAAGGCTGACACACATCACCGAGCCCACCCCATGAGCTGCTGGACCGATTTCTCAGCGTGCTCTGCAAGGTGTTTGAACGGTGCAGCTTCGGTATCCCCACACGTACATCCACACCAAAGGCACCGCCATTTCCGATGTGCCTTCACCTATCGGGGAAGGACAAAGGTTACTCCAGAGACTTCTCTTGCATATGTTCTGCCCCACTTTAATTTTACTTCAATGTTTTGCCGAACTTTGGGGCCTGTTTAATGAAAGCTGCCTCTTGTCTGACACGTGGAGTTCTTACTTACCTCGACACGTGCATGGCTTCTGGGGGTCAATATTGCCTCTCTTCGTTGCTGCTTCCAGTCGATCTCAAGCCAGCTGAACATCCAGGGATGCATTGGCGTCACTTAAGGAGCAAATACCCCAGTCAGCCACTTGTTTGCCATTTCAGCCTTTTCTGTTAATTATTACGGTCCTCCTGCTGTATACAGAGCTGCCTCACTTTGGCTGGGGTCTGTGGGATCCTACAGGTATAACAAGACTCCAGGGTGACAGCAGTGTTCTGGGAACAAGATGGTGTGGATGCGCCCTGTTTCTACCTAAAAAAGGCATCAATATTCCACGGACACCAAAAATTCACCTGTTCTGCCAGGCAAAAGCGGCACAGAACAGATACTGAATAGATCAATTACCTCATTTTTCAGAAAAAGAAAGCCTGGAGATCATTTTTGGCCAAACCATGCACAGGAATCACGGGTGTTTATAGGGTTTGTCTTGCTTTCTTAGTGCTCGCTGGAAAGCAGATGGGAGTCAAAGCACAGGAGACGAACGGAGAACTGAGCGGGAAGAAAACTCTTAATTCCCATGACTTTGTTCAGTGGATGTTACAGTCTGTGTCGTCTGCTGCTCTGGCACCAATTCCAGACTGAAAGGGCGGACAAGCGTTACAGTACATGGTAGCTGTGTTCAGAGTCTAAGCCAGTCTCCACAAGGAATATCCACGAGGAATGTCTTCACTGAGCAAGCACGACCCTTCTGTTGGGATTTGCCCCGTGTGACAGCCTGAGCGTTTGGCTCGGCTTCCCGGGGCGCTGACAAGACCTGTAGTAGTAGTTGCTTAGATCCAGTGTGCATCTCCCATGGGATCTCATGAAGTAAACAGGACCCAGCCCTGTCCATAACAATGATTTTGAAGCTTTAACTCTACTTGTAGTCTTCAAACACTGCACAAAGGAACCTCAGGATAACTTTCAAAATTTCAAAGCCCTTTAATGACAGGACCAAGTACTGTGGATATTATGATTAGTATTATTACAGCCGTACCTACGTTAGGGCACACGAAGGGTTTTTTTCCTTCTCAGTGCATTTTCACTCGTGCTTTGCTCACACACGTCACCATCCTGCTCTGGTAACAGAGCAGCTGTAATAGAGTTCTCCAGAAATCCCACAGACCTGGAAGGCTCCGTCTCCATGGGTGAAGGGCTTTCAAGCATCCGAGGCCATTTGGACTCTGCAGTAGTTGTGGATTTCTGAGACAGTTCATACAACTCCACTAATTTTGATGGACAAGCAGCTGCCTCCTCACCAATCGTTTCCATTGGTGTCTGGAAATCATTTTCTGGCTCCATATAAATACCACTGTGGGACTCTGTAACTGGCAGGATGGAATTTCCAGGTCTAAGAACAAGCTGATGCAAAACATCTCCCACAGTTACTGCCTCTGGCATGCGGCGCATCAGTAGAGCTTGAATCCCTTTCTGACGTTTACGGCTAGTGAAATTCATACTGCGGTCTGTGTGAGGTGATCCATCTTCTGAGTAACTACAACAAACATCTGAAAACTAAAATAAAAAGACTCCAAATGAGCAAGATGAGTGCTGTGCTACCAGGTCCCTTTCCCACCAATGGAATCACTGCGATATCCAGGTGGGAGCTTTACCGATTCACAGGTGCGTAGGGGTTGGAAGGGACCTCTGGAGATCATCTAGTCCAACCCCCCTGCTAAAGCAGGATCACCTAGAGCAGGTTGCACAGGATTGCATCCAGATGGGTCTTGAATATTCATCTCCAGAGGAGGAGACTCCACAACCTCTCTGGGCAGCCTGTCCCAGTGCTCTGTCACCCTCACAGTAAAGAAGTTCTTTCTCATACGGAGATGGAACTCCCTGTGTTCCAGTTTGTGCCCATTGACCCTCATCCTGTCACTGGGCACCACTGAAAAAGTCTGCCCCCTTCCTCTAGACACCCACCCTTCAGGTATTCATAAGCGTTGATGAGATCCCCTCTCAGTCTTCTCCAGGCTAAACAGACCCAGTTCTCTCAGCCTTTCCTCATATGGAAGATGTTCCTCTGATCATCCTGGTAACAAACATCTTCCTTGTTTGTTAGCACAAGGTCCACCAGCACCCCTCTTCTCGTGGCTTCTTCTACCACCTGCATCAAAAAGTTGTCATCCCACAAACTTCCAGCGCACAAAACTGTCTGCCACAGGGGCCAGCACCAGCAAAGCAGGAACGCAGGAGAGCATCTTAGCAAGCAGAGCCCAACCCCAGCGGCACTCCGAGGCTATCACCGTTGGTCATTTCATAAATCACTCTACACGTGTTCTGAGGTAACTTCCACTTTGCAACGGAAGCCTGTTACTGGCTTTTTAAACACTGCTTCAGGAAAAGCCAGCGGGACAGCATTTGAAAAGGCCCCTCCTCAAAAAACAAACAAAAAAGGGATATTTTTTTCTTTAAAACCTAGTAGGGAACATGTGGGTTTTTCCCTAATACAGAAAGGGAGCTCAACAGCATCGTGTGCAACCAGGCGTAAAAGGTAAGAAAAAAATGATGTGGTGAAATATGCTTGAGACCTACACTTCTTTATCTTAAAGCACCGATAGTGAAATGCTTGGCTAATGACTCAGATCAGGAGAACCTGTGCAGCGTAAAGCCGCGCACCCTCTGCCCCACACCCTCCTCTTCCTCATCACCCCATGGAAACTGCACCTTGGTGCGAAAGCATGCGCATCTCCTCTTCACACCGCTGCTGCAAAGGACACTGAATGCTCCTCTGATACATCTTCTCCTCCTTCGACCAGCCATACTTCGGATGGAGTGTCACTCACTAGTTCTTTTAGCCTTAATTTTTAAAGAATACAATGTTTTATACAATTTGCCAGCACAAAACCAAATCTTTGTCTGAAATTGCTTCGTGTGACTTAGATTTTTTTTATAGGTGAGGTTTGTTTTGTTGAAAGAACATTTATACAAGATCATGACATCTGAAGTCACAGATCTGAAATTCAGGTCACTCTTCCGTGAGGGTGCCCTGGCTATTAAGCAAATCCTGATAGGAGAAAAGTGTAAATTACGCACTGATGCGAAAGGATCCATTTGCCAAGACTTCAAATGAAGACCTCCAAACACAAATTAATGACGTGAATAAATTAACATTACATACGTAGCTGTAAATGCCTGGGGAAAAAAAAAAAATCATTGGCAAGACACATCATTGCCCATGGATGCTGCCACAACTGGGTTTATGTACGTGGGCTATCAGTAGCATATTCTAGACACATTTCAAAACCATTTCATGTTTACTCCAAAACCGAGCACAGCCCCCCTACTTCATCACAGCGAATTTAGTCACATATTTTTTCTGCTCCTTTCCTTGTTACATTTGGAAATCCATCAGGTTCAACTGATGGTTGTAATTTCTAGGACAATAAAAGCCACTTTGCTGCTGCCATCCAAAATTTAGACTGTGCGGCACACGATGGTGGGAGCCTTTCGCTAGACCTACAGCCAGCTCCGAACGTTCAACAACCCAAAACGCATACACAGCGGGCTTCCTTCCCGAGTGAGCGGCAGAATCAAGTACTTCTGAGTTCAGCACCCCCATGCCTTAACCCTGGCGTGATTTCAAAAAACTATCAATAGGAAACTATTCTGAGGAGCTTTAACAACTCCTCTAGTTGTCAGCAGTATAAGCTCTAAACAGGGAGGCAAGGAGGCAGCGCAACACCAGGCTGTGCCATGTTTTCTTGTAATCACTGCTGCAGAGTGGTTGGCTCTGTTGTCCTGCAGCTCAAATGAGGAGAAACATATTTTACTATCAGTTCCCAACCCTTCGCTGAACTTTGTTGTGCATTTCTGCTTAGAAATGACCTTGCAGGGCCCAAGCAGCACTGTACCGTGAGCCACACCTGCTTCTAAGTCCTTAGCTTTGGTACAATACTACTGAATAAGAATTTTTGTCAGCAAGGCCTTGAAGAAATTACGTAAATCAGACTGAAATCTGTCAGCCTGATTGCTTTCAATGCTTGAGCACCACCAAGAGGCAAGGGTTTACCTTCTGGACATTGCTCCCATCATTCACGCACCAAACTGCAAGTCAGTACTGGCATACACACATTTTTAACTGCACAGCTCCTCCTACAAGCCAGAAGACTGCATCTGTTTTGACATCATACCATTACCATAGCAACAGTATACTCATCACTATGGCACAAAGCAGCAGTGGAATGCAAGAAGGACACCCCATCCTACTCACGCTGCTTCAAACAGCACGAGTACCTTTCGCTAGATACAGCGGCACTCCAGTGGATGGCGATCTCACCTAGCTCCCAGCTGGGGTGCGAGGGAACCCCATCTCACCTCACTGCCCAAGAGAATCACTGCCATGTTGTGATGTTGCTTGCAGAATCCCAGTCATAGAATCACAGAATCTTTAAGGTTAGAAGACTTCTAAGATCATAGAGTCCAACCATCAACCCACCACCACTGTGTCTACTAAACCATGTCCCGAAGTGCCATGTCTACACGCTTATAGCCTGTTCCAATGGACAGCGACTCCACCAACTCTCTGGGCAGCCTGTTCCAATGTCTGACCACTCTTTCAGTGAAGAAATTTTTCATAATATCCAACCTAAACCTCCTCTGGAGCAATGTAGCATCGAGTACCCAACTTCACACACGAACTCAGCACCTCTGTACTGTGATGCATGAGGCTTAGCAGCTTTAGAAGCAGAGCAGCTCCATGTGCAGTGTCTCCAAAAGCCTTACAGGATGAATGCAAGTTACACTTGGGGGCAAACAATCACTTTTTCAGATATTGAAATTGTCTTGAAATCTTCAATAACTGCCAGACTTTTCTGCCTTTATGCAGTACTGGTTTGTGGTGGCACTGCAGAGCACACAGGATCGATTATCCACCTAACACCTGGTACTCAAGATCCAAAGCAGCCAAGCGACACCAGAGTAACAGCAAGTTTTGTTCCCCATGTTAACAGACAAGTCAGTGACACACCTCATTCTTAACACTTTTATTCTTACAGTTCTAGGTTTGAACTGTACATGCAGAGTTGCATAAGTCACATAGAGATTTACAGTGGATTCTATTCTATGGTAGAGTGCAATCCAGAATCCTTGAACAGTATAAAAAACAACTTTAAACATCAAGACCTTGTTAGGAGCAAAAGGGTTAAAGCTTCCCCAAGTATTTCAGCTCTCCTAGATACCTAGTTACTAGGTACTGTATGTTAGACTTAAGAGTTGAAGAGCTGTGTGACACTAAACAAACTTGAACATCCTGATGTCATACCATCTTTGTTACTTCTTTCCCACATTTCTGGCAATTAAGAATAAGTCAAAAACCCTGCCACCTGCAACCAGCTAATACAGACAGAAATAACTACTCCTTACTTGCCTGTTTAGGGTTGTACAGTGTAAAGAAAATATTCCCTCAATGGCATTTGTATCTCACATCAGCTGAAAAAGCAATGTAACAAAAATAAAGGTATAACATCTTTGAAAATAAATATAAAGAGGGAATGCAGACAAAGTGTCAAAGATTTTTTTTTTTGGCAGGTAACATTCATAATATACAAAATATAACTTATTCATATAGCCAAGGAAACATTCTGAGTTTCTGTAAACTGTTTTAATCCACCTCCTCCATGCGTGATGTGTCATCATCTCCTTCAAGGGGTGGCATCTCCTCAGTAACTGCTGGACTGGCTTCTTCAGCAGCAGTATCATCCTCATCAATGCCTGTTGAGGAGACACACGTACCATCAGTGCTGATAACTGGAACCCAAAGCTGTGTGATTCTCCTTAGCACCTCAACCCACCTGAGGGCTCCCCCTTTTCCACAAGTACGAAAAAAACAGAACGTGATCTCTGAACACACGGTACCCTATGACTGCACATAACCACCCCCGGATTCTACTGAAGACAGGACAGATTTCTAACTCACCCAGGCCAAGTTTGATCATTCTATAAATGCGGTTGGCATGTGTCTGAGGATCTTCTAAACTGAAACCAGAGGACAGGAGTGCTGTCTCGTACAGCAAGATGACAAGATCCTTCACAGACTTGTCATTCTTATCAGCCTCTGCCTTCTGCCTCAGGGTTTCAATGATGGAATGATCAGGATTGATTTCCAGATGCTTCTTTGCTGCCATGTATCCCATTGTGGAGTTGTCTCTTAATGCCTGCGCTTTCATGATCCTCTCCATGTTGGCAGTCCAGCCGTATGTACTTGTTACAATACAGCATGGAGAAGTAACTAAACGATTGGACACAACAACCTAGGAAAGTGAACATACAGAACAGATTACATTAACATTTCAACAGACACACTTTATGCACTATCCCCACTGACTGAACCAAGGTTCAACTCTGAACTGCTGCTGCATATCATGGAACGCCCAAGACTCATGAGACAGAGCGGAAGAATTTCCAGTACCAACTCAGCAGAACCACTTGCTTCACTAAAACCCAAGACAGACAACCTGTATCTTGCAGGGAGACTGCAACAGACCTTAATTGAGTCTTCTCTGCAGCAACTTCCTTTCAGAACAATGAGCAACTTGCTGTATATACATACTTGCCACTACTAGTAGTACATACAGAGTGCTACTAATTACCTTTTCTACTTTCTTTTCAAGGATATCTTTCATTATCTTGCAGAGGTTTTCAAACTTGGCTTTCTTCTCCTCCTGTTTCTTTTTCTCTTCCTCATCTTCTGGAAGCTCCAAACCCTCTTTTGTTACAGAAACCAGGGTCTTGCCTTCGAACTCCTTCAGCTGCTGCACACAGTATTCATCAATAGGCTCAATCATGTAGATCACTTCCAGGCCATGTTTGCGAAGACGCTCCACAAAAGCAGAGTTGGCCACCTGATCTTTTGTTTCACCTGCAAGAAAAATATCACAGTTGTGGTGTGAACCTCAGCATTAGTGTGGCAGCTTGTTTCTTTTCTGCAAGACCCTATTGCAGTGTTTCCAGAGATAGTCCACATTCCAGGGAAAAAACTATGGCATAAACCAAGTATGACAAGCTACTGCAAAGATTAGGCTGGCCTGAGGAGACCTGACACTTTCAAACTGACATCACAGCATGAATACTTCACTGGTTTGCAAGGAGGTTCACGTTTCCTGGAATGCCAGGTAATTTTCTCATTCCTTAGAAGGAAAAAAGCTGAAAAGCCCTGTGCAGCATTTACCTTTTGAAAAAACACTTAGTATGTGATGACCGAAGAGTTAAACTGCTTTGAGCACACCAAGTCTTAAAAATTCGGATATTCCTGGCCAAAGTTATCAGCTGAAAGCTGAAACACAAAGCTATCTTAAAGGCACCTCAAAGGCTCTAGAGCATACTTTCTGGTTACAGGGAAAAATGGTGGGTGAGCTAGATGTGCAAGGGGCACTTCACAGCCTTACACCAGATCTCCCACACCCTCAAGGTGGCAGCAGTAACACTGAGCATTGTACTTCAAGACAACGATATTAGTTGAAGAGCAACTATTTTATTACAGCTCAACAAGTGGTTCAGTTCCCAAGGACAGCAGTTAGCACTGAAGCAGTAGGTTTCATCAACAGGGAACATCGTGAGCATCTCTCCCAGCAAGTTAGTAAGGGTAGAGTTTACAGTCTCGAGGCCATTATCTGTAGCTGGTTCTGCTGTCCTCACACAGCACTGTATGGAGGAACCAGAACTACAGTGTTTTATTTTACAGAACCCTGTGCAGCACCCGTGTATTTCAGAAGCGCTATAGTACTAATTTGGTAGAGGATACACAGAAGTTCTGTCTTCAAACAACACGCTAAGGTTTCTCCATCAGGCACTCAACTCACACCTCAACTAATGTTCTGGAAAGCAGGGCAACTTAGGCGGAGACTGAAAATGTCTTTTTTTTTTTTTTTTTTTTTTACACAGAATTACATTGTTGCTTTGAAGTTTTTTCACTAAAAATACACCAAGATATTTTCTGAATACACCAAGAGAACTGCCAAAGTTAATTTGGATTTTCTAAGCCCTGAAAGGGCAACCCTACATATGTGGCTGCATTTACAATTTGTTACCACTCACCAGTAATGTAGTAGACGTGTTTCTGGTTCTCCTTCATCCGAGTGCAGTAGTCCTTCAGAGAAACCATTTCATCACCAGATGCGGATGTGTAATACCTCAGCAATTCTGAGAGCTTCTTGCGGTTCTGGGAGTCTTCATGTATACCAAGCTACAGAAGTAGAGAAAAACCCAACCTATTAAGCAATTCCTGTAGATAAATACTAAACTGTGGTATTTAACTATTTCAGGTTAACAAATCTGTAGCTTCTACAGTCAGTCAATGCCATTAAGCACGAAGACTACCAACCTTGATGTTCTTGGAGAACTGCTCATAGAACTTTTTGTAGTTCTCCTTGTCCTCAGCCAACTCAGTGAAGAGTTCTAAGCACTTCTTCACCAAGTTCTTCCGGATCACCTTCAGGATCTTGCTTTGTTGCAGCATTTCACGAGAGATATTCAGAGGTAAATCCTCAGAGTCTACCACACCTCTCATGAAATCTGGAAGACAACAGTGAGAATTAGCTTTCCAGGTCTCAAACAAACCAAGGTTAACATTCACCACCTACACATAGCCCTTTTGAATTTAGGGATTTGTTTCAACACAATTTTAGAAAACACAAACTAAAAATAGTGTTTTCTTCAATTGTTCATATAGTTCTCTGGATCAGTTCTGTTTAGGACTCTGTCTTCCCCCTCCCAGACTTGTTTGAATATGAAAGGAAATGACAAAGCTGCTAAGCTGTTTCTCTAGTATTTTGGGAAATGTTTTCCTCAAAAATATACTCACTCAGATATTCAGGGATCAGCTCCTCACAGTTGTCCATGATGAAAACTCTGCGTACATACAGCTTAATGTTGTTCTTCTTCTTCCTGTTTTCAAACAGATCAAAGGGTGCACGCCGCGGGACAAACAGGAGAGCTCTGAATTCCAGCTGCCCTTCCACGGAGAAGTGCTGTGAGAAAGTAAACCCATCATTTTACTCAGTTTGTACAGCTCACTTCAGTAATATTTTAACAGCTCTTCAAACACGGGAGACAAACAGTAACCACCTGAGACTTCAGGAAAAATGCAACACGGTAGGCAAGGCATTGGTGAGCAACAAGATCTCCAGACAGATCTAAGTTCTGGTCAGTCATTACCAGACAAGTAGACCAATTCAGAAGACATATTCCGTTCCCTGTATTATAGACATGCTTCATGAAACCCAGTGTGTTCTCACATCACTTCCCAAACAGAAACAGTTAACTTCTTGCCTACTGATCCCCTTTAGCTGTAGGCCTTTTCAGAACTAAGCTACAGGCCCTAAGAACTCAATTTACATTCATCTGAAATTACTTTTTCAGCTAGATTTAGTAACAACTAAGCTCAAACTGAGAAGGCATCTGCATTTTTTTAACAATGAACTGAGGCATGCATTTGATTAGGGTTACAAACACAGCCCTAACAGCAGCCACAATAATTCTATTCAAGTGTCACCCTCACGGAGCAGAACTGTTCGAAAGGACAGGATCACTCCATGTACTAAGCAACTTACTGTACTAAGATCTGAGGCAATGGATCAGAGTTCAGTAGCCCGTTTCGCAAGCTGCCAGCTACAGTGGCAAAACCAATTGTGCCTGAAGGACAAGGACTTACTTTGACAGCCAAGTGGTCTTCCCAGTCATTAGTTAGACTCTTGTAGAATTCTCCGTACTCCTCATTCGTTATGTCATCTGGATTCCTGGTCCAAATGGGCTTGGTCTTGTTGAGCTCTTCCTGATCAATGTACTTCTCCTTAATCTTCTTCTTCTTCTTCTTATCTCCATCCTTCTTTTCTTCTTCTTCATCAGAACCAACATCCTCAATCTCTGGTTTATCTTCTGTTTTTTCCTCCTTCTCTTCTTTTTCCTCTTCCTTCTCCTCAGCCTCATCATCACTCACTTCCTTATCACGTTCCTTCTCCACCTACAAAAGACATGATTACTTGAATTGAGAAACCTAGAACTTTTATCATTAACAGCCCCAAGGTATCCCTTGTAGTCTCACAAAACTAGAAACCACACAGCCATGGTAACAAGTTTTCCTCCCAGACTCAACTCAGGACTTACATTCTGGGTGCTAAGACACAAGTAGTATTTTGTTTCCATGTGCTTACGTGGCAGTTTATGCTATTTAGTTTCATTAATTTACTTAATGGTTTGATCATTGCGATACCACTAGCCTGGTAAAACACCTTTTTCACTTCTGTAGAGTAACATATTTGCATTTCAGAAGAGCTACAGCCATGTGACATCTGTAGCAGTTTTCATTAATAAAATACACATGGACTGCTCTTCAATTTCAAAAATGCACTTGTTCTAAGGTCACAACACTTAGATTACTTCAAGATACATACAAAGAGTGTAATGGGATAGCCGATAAACTGAGAATGCTTCTTCACAATTTCCTTGATTCGCCGTTCTTCCAGGTACTCAGTTTGATCTTCTTTAAGATGCAGGATGACCTTTGTTCCACGACCCAAAGGTTCACCTAGAATAGAGTTTACAAGTTTTATTTGTGCAGTAGCAGACTAGGCTTTGACTGGTTCTAAAACATGCCTTCTTTAGAAAGGCACTCCTCTGATCAGTAGTTTCACGACTGAGAAAATGTAAGCTTCTGTGTACACACACAGCCTTTTAGACACTTCAACCTTACTGTACCCAGCACGTATTTCAAAAAACCTTAACGAGAATTTTGCCCATTAGTCTGTTCACCTGTCATCGTTATGTTTCTTAGGTAGAGTTGTTTGTAGGAGTCTACAAAAGCATGTCCATGTATAAGCTTTGAAAGCTTGATCATTATAATGCATCATTTACTTCAGGCATTCCCTTGGGTGTCATATATCCTTTACTAATAGTTACTCAAACTGGAATGGTAAGGGAACAGCTGTGCCTGTCATACCCAACATGTGACCAGTACTACCTGTTCTGTCTGTTGGTTTTGTCTTTTTCAGTGCACAGAGGAAGTACCCAAATGCCAGAAATCTTTAGAAACCTTACTTGAGCAGAATCTTGTAATACTCACCGTTATCAAGTCTGACAGTGAAAGATCCTCCGGCTGATGACTCCCAAGCATACTGCTCATCATCGTTGTGCTTGGTGATCACTGTCACTTTTTCTGCAACCAGGTAGGCAGAGTAGAAGCCAACACCGAACTGACCAATCATGGATATATCAGCCCCTGCCTGCAGTGCTTCCATGAAAGCCTTGGTACCAGACTTGGCAATAGTACCAAGGTTGTTGACCAGGTCAGCCTTGGTCATCCCTATGCCTGTATCCACAATGGTGAGAGTGCGATCATGCTTGTTTGGAATCAGGTTAATTTTCAGATCTTTTCCAGAATCCAGCTTGCTTGGGTCAGTCAAGCTCTCATATCTTATCTTGTCCAGAGCCTGCAAGAAAAAAGGCAGGCTTTAACATCCCCTGTCTATTCCTAGAAATTTCAGTAGTCTTATTGACACAGACCAGTCTAGAAGTTAAGGTACTTACATCTGATGAATTGGAAATCAGCTCCCTCAGGAAGATTTCTTTGTTGGAGTAGAAAGTGTTGATGATCAAAGACATCAACTGAGCAATCTCAGCCTGGAAGGCGAAGGTCTCCACCTCCTCCTCCATTGGTTGGTCTTGAGTTTGCACAGCTTCCGGCATCTGCAAGGAGAGAAGGAGCTGAAATCCCATCCGACCAGCTTGGCGCACAGACCCTTTCACAGGCAGCAGCCATGGCACTCTGAAATAAAAGGTGCTTAACTATGTGTTCCAAATACAGCACCATAAGAACACCCCACCCATCTTATTTCCTGCAAGCAACAACTCAGCAACTTTAAGGAAATGCAGAAACTAGACACAACATTTTAACTACAGAGTTGCTTTACACTAACTTTGGTTTGCACTACTTAGGGTAACACACAATTTTTTCTTTCCCCTCCAGTAATTCACAGATTAATGTATGACCCCTACTTCCCCTTGTCAGACCAAGTAAAATGCTGCAAGAAAGAAAAATGCAAGCTTGCATTTGAGAGGTTAGATGCATCACTCTGCAGTCAATTCCCACAGTAGAAGTCTCTGCTTAGAGACCTACTTCGTATTTTGTTCATACAACTATTATCTTTAGATGCAGACGCTACCCACAACTGACTTCTGTACCAATACGGCCCAGCCGAACTCACTACTCTGTCCTACACAGATATATTATCCGAACTTGACCAGCCACCTGCTGCCCAGGATATCCCCTGCATGCGCGAAAGCTGAAGAACGACAGACTCAAAGAGGAAAGCCTCGCCAACCACCCCGCCCTAATTGCTATGGGACGGCTGGACACCAAGGGCAGTACTGCGATCCTTAAAGACCAGGCTAGCAAAGCAAGGATGAATAAAACCGATCCGCTAGCCCTCAGGCGCGGCTCCAAACGCCCCAGCCGGGCCGGCGCCCGTTAAGTCAGTCAGTACCCGCTGGGTGCGAGCGCCCCCCCGCGCGCAGCCGCGCAGCGCCCCCTGCGGGCTGTCCTCGGAAGCAGGAAAGATTCTAGAAACTG
>VWZZ01007160.1:769325-781606 GCA_013399095.1 Psophia crepitans
CCCACCTCCCTCAGCCTGTCCTCGTAGGAGAGGTGCTCCAGCCCTCTGATCAGCTTTGTGGCCTCCTCTGAACTCGCTCCAGCAGCTCCATGTCTTTCCTGTACTGGGGGCCCCAGAGCTGGGCGCAGCACTGCAGGTGGGGTCTCACAAGAGCTGAGTAGAGGGGGAGAATCCCCTCCCTCAACTTGCCGGCCACACTATTTCTGATGCAGCCCAGGACACGGCTGGCTTTCTGGGCTGCCAGCGCACACTGCCGGCTCATGTTGAGTTTTTCATCAAGCAGCACCCCCAAGTCCTTCTCCTCAGGGCTGCTCTCAATCCATTCTCCACCCAGCCTGTAGCTGTGCTTGGGATTGCGCCGACCCACGTGTAGGACCTTGCACTTGGCCTTGTTGAACTTCATGCAGTTCATGCGTCTCCTCTTTATTTCGGTTAGGTATGTCTGGAATAGTGAAAGTACCTTTATGTTGTCAAATTCCAGTTACTTTTTAAATGTCTAGTGTTTAAAATAAAAGTAGCAAGTTCACTCTAACCAGAAAAGTTCTTCATTGTAAAATAAAACCATAAAAACTGATGGTAGAATGCATTTTCTGTGTCTTGTTCTTGCTGTCCTTTACAGTAGATCTTCAAAGCTAAGTTGCAGGAAGGGGCAGTAAAGGAGGGATGGTAAAAGAAGGGGTTTTTCAGCTTCTGCTCCTCAGGGCATAGCTGCTCTTTCTAATGACTCATCTAAAACTCTGTTTCCTCAGACCATTTGTTCAAAATGAAGTATCTCTGTTACCTGTAGTTCTGTAGAACTGTTCCAACCTTGTTTCATCTGACAGAAATACAGTTCTGAATTTCTACCAAATGTAACCATGACGACTTGGCTTCCTTCTCCTTAGTTGTCTGAGACAGAAAATTACAGTGGTCCTTTGTTTTCCTTAGAAACCTCTGCATTCACATTCCTATTATATTCTTTACTTTGCATGTTATTTCCATCATGATTGACTTCCCTGCATGTCACTGCTTTTTTAAGAATAAAGGTCATTATAGATCCTACAAGAAGTATTTTCAGCTCTGCTTTGTAGTTCCGTAGAATTCATTGATGAAATAATTCCAAGTACCTTTCCAAATTGCCTTCAGCTCATCTGTTCTCCGTTTTGGAACTAGAGCCACAAGACCTAGCGCTTAATAGCCAGAAATATTAAGTAATCAGTGCCAACCAGACCTCTTTCAGAAGCATATCTAAATATGTCAGGAGATTTCCTTGGCCCCAAATGTACAACTTTAGGATATATCAGTATAAAATAAACATTCAGAGTTTATTGCTTCACCGACATAATTAGGATCTTCAGCTACACACACGTGTCTTCATTGTCAAGTAGTCCAGTCCTTTTTTTAACAAAAGCATGAACTTACTATATTCACTAACATAAATGTTAGCTTTATAAGATATGCTCTGGGTCGGTGAATGAGAAGCTCAGCATCTAGATTTGACTGATGTGTGGTATAACTGTCCCTCACAGACAGTACTCTCAAGGAGATCATTAGGAAAACAAACCAAGAAATTATCACACAACGTAATGGAGAGTCCTTCTTCTAAATGTTAATGCTAACAGTACAAAGACAGCTTAGTTAATATTGTACTAGTAGCATCTGGGAATGATGCAAGGACATTAGGTATGCAGCCAGTGTTTCAAAGCCTGTACTATTAGCATCTCAGAGAAGGCACTTACAAAGAGTGTAATTGGATAGCTGATGAATTGAGAATGCTTCTTCACAATTTCTTTGATTTGCACTTCTTACAGATTTTCTCTTTGGTCTTCCTTTAATTTTAGGATAATCTTTGTTCTACAGCTGTGGAGTTCCCCTTGAATGAAATCTGAGAGTTTTAGTGGCAGCACAAATGGCAAAATAGCAAGCTTTTTCTGAAATTAAGAGTTAATGTGATTGTAATAAGAAATTCTTAATCATTGACTACTTGCTAATGATGAACTGGTGTTTTATAGCCATTCTGTGCTCCAACAAATGCAACAACTACAGCAATTACACCACTTCAATGTATATTTCCCCCATCTTTCAAAACACTTATGAAGCACAGCAGTACTCATACGAACTGCAAGAGGGAGTTTATAATGCAGAAATTGATTAAGTTTGACCTTTTTCTTTAAATGCTATACATACTAAAAATTAAATGCAGCAGTGTTGCTCTATTGTGTGATACCATCTTTATTCTCTTGCTATACAAGTTCAGACAATGGTTATTACCCAGCCAGGGCAAATTTGCTGCTAAAGTTAGAGATACTGTTATACCAGTTTGTACACCGGTGCTCCCACCGCTCTTCTGCAATATGTTCACTTGACATTAGCCAGCTACAAGACAGAGAACAATGAATTCTGTTCACAAACGTTTATCATTACCAACAACAGCAAGAGAGCCTGGAATTGATGGTGACGTACATACTGCCTGTCTTTTTGCTTTCTGAGCACGGTCACATTTGCAATCGGGTAGGCAGAGAAGAAGCTGAACCCAAAGCTACCAATCCTGGAGACACCAGCATAAGCGATGTTTCTACTAAAGTTCCACTGCTGGACCTCATAGTAGTGATGGGGTCAGCTTTGGTTCTTCTGTGCCTGGATCCATGATGTCGGAGTGCAGTTGCACTTGTTGGGTCAGTCATTTCCAGGATCCAGCTTGTTTGGATCGGCCAAGACCTCGAGTCTGACTTTGCCCAGGGACCACAAGAGAAAGCTTGAGCATTCTCAAAATGTACTTAAGAATTTAGGCAGCGTTTTACAGGCTGAGTCACATTAACAGCTAGCTTATTTGCAACCAGTGAATTCCAAACTGGCTCCCTCAGAACGGTTTTCTTGCTGGAATAGAAAGTGTTGATCAGCAACTATTTCAGCTTTGAATGTAGAAGTGTTCTCCTCTTCATCCATGGGCTGATCTTCAGTTTGCATAGATTCAGTGTTAACAAGGATAAGTAAAACTGAAACCTTACTGCATGTATATTTATAGTTATGTTTACATACATACACACTTGACTGTGGCATATGGCTTTTTAAACTGAGTGAAAAAATACAAATAATTTTGGATATAAGTTTTGAGAGCGAAGGACAGAGAAATATAATTATTGTTTCAGATGTATCATTAGTACTCTTGTATATTTTGCATTTGCACTTCTGATTTCCAGTTTCTTGCTTAAAATGAAGATAGCATAGGATGAGTATTCAATCAAGAGGAATTTAGTAGGCTTTTTTATGTAGTCATGTTAGACTATATTACAAAGCAAGATAAGTCATCACAAGATTTGATTCATTATCACTGATTAATATCCCATTTACATTCTGGGACATCCTAGAGTTTAAATTTTACAGTTATGATGAAATAACAAAGACTGGAGCTTCTCGCTCTCCTTTAACTGAAACACTACCTTTATAGGAATGCTCTGAAGTAATTATTTAAGCATAAGTTTGATATTTTTCTGGAAGAATGAGAGACATTGGCTTAGTTGGTATAACAATGAGACTAATATGGGCTTGCTTATAATCCATTCAAGTCAGAATAATACTGCAAGGAAACACATTTTATTGAAGGGATGTGCTCTAGTGTAAAGTCCCTTCTGTTGCTCATTTAATGGTAACCAAGTCAGAAATGACCTAAAGATGTAGAGTTCCTATTTAAGATAGGCTTAAATAGCCCCCTTTATTCACCTGTTTTGGATAAAGACCATGAGAGCCTTGTGTCTCACTACTAGCTGGTTTTATTTTGCCCATAGTTCTGTCATAGCTGTAGGAAGGAAAGAAGAAATAGTATAAATGATCATTTAGACTGACTGAAGTGATTTAGAAGATTATGACAAGACTATATTTGAATTTTCCAAAGGGAAGTGATGGAAAGAAACATACTGTAGCCACATTTCAGCTTACCTTAGCAGAGTAACTAATCTTCATCAGCTAAATCTGGCAGTAAAAGAACCACTGTCATCACTCATCTTTCCACAGAATTTAGTCTAAGTAGGTAATTTTCAAACCACACTTTTTTAAAAAATCAGCCCATCACTTGGTTTAGACATGCAGCAGGAGAAGGAGACTAGAGAGAATCCTTAGGCATGGACAAATCAGGACAGGTGCTTAGAGTGTATTATTCTGACATACCACGTATCAAAGGCTGACTGGGTTTGCTAACTGTGCTGGGTTTGGCTGGGACAGAGTTAATTGTCTTCACATTAGCTGGGCTGCGGTTTGGATTTGTGCTGAAAACAGTGTTGGTAACACAGGGATGTTTTCGTTACTGCTGAGCAGTGCTTACACAGAGCCAAGGGTTGTTCTGCTCCTCACCCCACCCCAGCAGCGAGTAGGCTGGGGGTGCACTAGGGGTTGGAAAGGACACAGCTGAGACAGCAGACCCCAACTGACCAGAGGGATATCCCACACCATATGGTGTTGTGCTCGGTATATAACTGGGGAAACTAGCTTGGAGGCGAGATCACTGCTTGGAAACAGACTGGGCATTGAGGTTTTTTTTCCTCTGCAGGTGGTGAGCAATTGCATTTGTGCATAACTTATCTTAGATATATATTATTGTTGTTATCATCATCATCCTTTGTTATCCTATTAAACTGTCTTTATCTGAACCCATGAGTGTTTTTCTGTTCTCTTCCCCATCCCACTGAGGAGCGAGCAAGCAGCTCTGTGGTGTTCAGTTACAGGCTGGAGTTAAACCACGACACTAACCCATAGATTAGAGGCAAACAGCTTCCTCATTTGGTGTTTAGAAACAATGATTCCGATCCTGCACTTTGAAAGAGCTTTTATAATCACTTGTTTTTACAGAACGTAAGTGAAATGCTACCTACTCAAAATAGTGTTGATGTATATCGGTATTGCACAAATATAAATGATAATTTTCAGGGTAAACTTACAGAATCAGAGTGTTTGAAGTTGGAAGAAACCTCTGGAGGTCATCTCATCCAAGCCCTCTGCTCAAGCAGGGCCACCCACAGCAGGTTGCCCACAACTGTGTCCACTAAGAGCTGCTCTGAAATGAACTCATTGATGGGTGACATCCCTTTGCAATTACACAAAGTGGACCACAGCCCTCTCTCAGAAAGAATCTTAAAGCTAAGCATTCTATAGGAGCAGCTGATTCCACCCCATCACACACAGCCTCAGCTCAAACAGCACTGATGAACACAAATGGAAGATACCTCTGTTTGTCAGTGGGGGGGTGGCTACAGTATGTTATAGGACTGTTCATGTTTCTGAATGCAAATGAAGGTAGTAGCACCAGAACTTGTAAGATCAATCCATTAAAGCAAAGGAGGAATTTAGAAACTATGTTAATAATATACTAACGAGGGTTCCTTCTTGGTGCTTGCACTACTGCTACAGTGGGCAAAGGGGGGAGTATGGGTCTTATGGGTCTCTGTGCATGCCCTACTACCCATCTGAGAGCTGGGACATGAGAGTGCAGCGTGCAGTCTGTGCAGTTTGCAATGCTGTTAGAATTCACCAGATGGGGCTAATACAGCAAATATAAATATTCTCTATAGACATCATACTGAACAAATATATGTAGATAGGTAAAGAGAGAAATATATGTTTGTATATACGGCACAGGAGTTTTAACCTTCTAAAAGTCTTTTTTAAGATAATCCCCTCATAGAATCAATTATTTATAATTGATACTTTGTTTCAATAATTTTCTCCGAATTGTGTGTTTCATTATTCAACCATTCGCACATACACCCCCCCAGACCAATAGCTGCCTCAGGAAATCTGTAGGTTAGATCAGGCTTGCTTATTTAAAATTTTTTAAAAATTTTTAAACAACTATAAAACCACATAATCACAAAGGATGGGTATACATTGCCTTCAGTTCCTAGATGTTATGCTTTTTTCCTACGTTTAAATGAAAATACAAATAACAGTTATAACAATTAGTTTCAGCTCATAGATCTGTATGGCTTTCTCTTTTCATACAGTACACTGATCCTGTCTCCTAAGCCCATCTGCCAGATTTCGTTTCATGTAGAGACTCTGAACATATTTAGACATCTCAGTAAAGTTTTAGTTAGCTGATTTTTTAAAAAAAGGAAAGCCCTGCATACCAGTGCATCTATCAAATGTCCTTGCCTGTGTCAAATCACTGAATCGGGAGGCTAGTATTTGAAAATTGAAAATAATTGCCCGTGAAAGATGTCAGACTGATGCTCTGTATATTCTACCATGTCTTTAATAAGCAATTCTATCATTATAATTATCAAAGGGGATGAAATACATTAAGATTTAGTATGTATCTGCCCTGTACTTGATTTTAACATGTTACACCTCCTTATGAAAATAAAAATAACAGCAGACAAATAGACATCAGATGATACTTAACTCAGCTGACTGAACAGCTATTGGGAAATGACACGAATCATGTTATGCCTAGCACTTGGTCAGAGAGAGATGGAGCCAAAAGACAAGGAATGTCACAGTAATGTGCATACTTGATTAAATGATTACTGGTAAGTATATGTTACAGAAGAACATAATATTGTATGAGCTGGGTAAGGATGACAGTTTCAGCTAAACCAGAAAAGCAGGGACCCAAGAGCTTACTCTACATCGGTAATCTTCAAACCACGCTTTTCTTTAGTAATCCCATCCTTTGTTTTTTTATATGAGAAAAGAGAGTAGAGAGAAATGAAACAAGTTTAGGCATAGAAGTCAGACTTCCAGTTAGACAGGCACTTAGACAGCTGAAAGCCTGAGTGCTGATAATTTATGATTATTAAATTTTTTGTGTGATGAAATTAGAAGGTATATATGATAATGACATAAGAATACATGCATCATAGCAATAAATCCCCATTCTCCTCAGCCAGTCTCTCTTTGTCTTGTAGATGACAAAATCTGTATCATTAAAAAAAATCCTGCTTGCATGGAAAAATTGGGTTGGGAAGTTTTGTCTAAATAGTTACACAATTCCACTCCCCAGTCTTCCAGTTCCCAGGTATGAGTAAGTTCTGGACACCAGATGGATGGCAAAGACTTGTGTATTTAACTTATGACCATCTTGCCTTGCAAATGAAAGTCATGAGCAGGACCATAATGAAGCCAGGACATAATTCAGAGAAATAAATGTGCAATTCCTTTAAATGCGCAATGATTCAGCTAGCGCTGAACAAACAGCCTGTGCTATGCAGTATCCAAAGCTCCTGTGCTTCAGTGAGCTCATCAAAAAACTCATAAAAAGCCCCATTAGAAGATCATCTATCTAAAACTTCAATGCTTCATCCAAAATAATTTGGAGACAGTCATTCAGGCCATGGAACTGAAATTACACTTATGACACTGATGGAGAATCTCCTCCTCTGGCTGGACAGAAAGCAGATAGCCATTCTTCTTCTGAAGCTCTGTGGAACATCTCTGAGACAATATTACCTTCTGAGAGAAAGGTGATAAGGGAATGTAGAATGTACTAACAAGCTTTCAGCCCCTCGTTGAGACATACACCAAAGTATCAGAGAATGATCTCACCATCAGTTAGGTAGATGACCTGGAGGAGACTGAGCAACCTAGGATAAAATTAAGACATACCTCTCTTAAGTGCGAAATGTTCAGAGACTCTTGATTCTGGTCACCTTTTAGAACTTACACACTTCTTTGTTTTAGGCTGGTTACGCTTCCCTTGCCTTGGCCGTTAACTTCATTCTTTCCAAGGACACCTTTTGCAGCTTTCCTTATTTTCTGTTCTGCTTAGGAGTTTTAAATCACACCGTGGCAGCCACTTTTCTTGCATGGATGACTGTTCACTGACTGTTGCTCACACCAACTACAGGTTGCTTGGCTGACCTGGAACACCCATCAATAGCCACGTATTGCCACGACAACCACAAGCCTCCCAATGAAAACCAGGTGAATGAAATAGCTGATTCTGATGGAAGAGAAAATAATTTTGAAGCATTTACATACTGAAGCTTTTGTTGCTTAATTTACAAACACACAAGAGTCCATTGCAGACTGCAGTTCAGGAGTGTTCTAGGCCTTCTCAACGGCACTGCGTTCCACACTGCAGCACTGATAAGGATCACTGTCTAGAAATTCCACTTTTGTAATAAACTCAGTCCTTGCTGCTGGCCAGCAATCAGACCTTACTTATTCACAGGTTTGTCATTCCTCAGCTTGATTACAGCAACACTGTATGTATGGATGTCTCCCATATTTAGGGAGTTTTGAGAAGTACATAATGCTGTAGCACGTTAGAAACACAAGCTATTTGTAGGCATATCAAACCAATCTCTCTGTCTTTCCACAGAATTTAAATTAGATTCATCATCTCAGTCTTATCTTCAGAGAACATAATTTCCAGGACATCTATGGCTTCAAGAACTGTTGTTGACAAGAGCAGCACTCTTCACTCTGGAGGTAAGGGAGTCTGTTCAGGAGACAGCTTACAGAGAACTGATAGCAAATAGCAAGATGAAGTCTTCCAAAGAGACAAGAGTTCGGTCAATCATCCATTCCCATCTGCAAAGCAGATTTCTTTTACCGCGCCTTCTTCAATCCAAATGTTTGTTTTGAAAAATATCCATTTATTTTTAAGTAATAAACCCCCCTAACTATGAAAACAAGATGTTTCACATGCTCTTGCTCTTGAGGAGGGATGAGAGGACAAACAACGTGCAATGTATTCTAGAAAATGACCGGACAACACCCTTTCACTTTGTAATACACATTGTAACGAATTATCTCATGTATTCAGTGGTAAATGTATGTAGTGGTTAAGAAGAAACACTTAGTGCAAATAAGGAGCTATGAAACCATGCCATAAGCGATATTTCCTCATGATGAAAGCAAGCTGGATGCACTTTAAAGTCCATCTTAGTCATTGGAAACTTATTTCCAACACTGTAATTCTTTTTTGTCTCCCCATATTAAATGGCACTTGCACGCCACTCTCCTCACCAGCGTCAATCTTCCAACTAGTTAAGATGCGTCTCTCACATATCTCTGCACGTCTCTGCCTGTTAGCAATTCACACATTCATAATTTCTTAGAATTTGACACATTGCAGAGCTTTTGACTCTTCTGACTCTCAAGCCAGTCACACACTAAATGCCTAAATTGGTTTTGGCATTAGAAGTCCAAGTGGGACTCGACAGAGCTACTACACACTGCAGAGATGGCCTCCTGATCTGCTGCTGTTTGCATGATGGAATATGGGTGTAGTCACCATCCCCTTTTTTGGCTCAGAAGAGCTGCTAAAGCGTGATTAATATCAGTTGTTGCACTTTTAGGGAAGTAACAGATGGCACTCAAATTCAAGCATAGAAACGTTTTGTTGGTAACTGTACTTGTATTGCTTAAGTTTTAAGGCTGCAGTTTCCTCACGGCCAGCAAAAGCACTATTAATAACACTACATGCTGAAAAACTGCAGGACCAATTTATGCTCTGCGTAAATCAATCTCAAAGGACCACACTATTAATGTTTGTGAATTTTGCTCATGTCTTTCTTCCAGTTTGCCAAAACATTTGCGAGAAGGCATGATGCAGCAGTGATTTTGACCAACTTCAATTCACTTGTTGTGTGGTGCATACAAAACAACGCATAAGAGATGTCCTCATGGGATCATTTCAGAACTATCATCTTTGGTTAGCCTGAAACAGAAGAATTTGCAAGTAGTACAGAGAATTTTTTTTCATAAGGCTTGTCTCTGTAATCTCTCTTTTCCCATTCTTGGTACCAAGTATTTGACGAGTATTGTTGATGGGGCTGTACAATAGTGTTCTTGTGACCTGCAGCTGTGTTATTCAAATGAGCATTTGTCTTGGATTCCCTGTGGAATCTCTCAGCAGCTTTTATTGATGTTTCTTGGTAAATGTTAAACACTGCATCAATTCTTTGAATTTCTGCACCATCACGTACTGCTGATAACCAGGTACTTGTTAACTGTGTTTATTCCTTGGATCACACTCATTCCACCAGTGACAGATGGCCTGCTGTGGTTTCACTACGATTTACATTCCAAACAGTCCCTCTTCTAAAGCTGCCTGCTTTGTTGCTCAAAGCGATCTGCCCAATGTTGTCAGTGTGTAATGAGTAAGACATACTGAGTATGCCTGCTTGGAGGAACACCTTTTTTGTTTGGCTGGGTTTTTTTGTTAAACCCTTGTCTGTTTTGAATATTATTATTGATGTTATTATTTAGAGATCCTTGCACTTTGTGCTCTTCTTTTGGTGACTGAAAACATTCTGACCTTCTCTCTGGAAGCCCACTCAGGAAATTTCCTCATGAAAGAACCACTCTTGAGATGATTCTTAAAATAATTGCAGGTCTGCTCACCTATTTTATGTGCTTTTAGGAGGTCAGCAATACCATACGGCTGCGCTGGCTGGCTGATAAGCTGACAAGATCTATTGGTCATTATTGATTGGCTTTATCTTAATTTCAAGCAAGAGTTCAATACCTTTCCTTTTGGAAGTTTGATTATCTGCACTTGTTCAGACATTCAGGCAGATACATACTCTGCTCTGCATGAGTTAACCTGGAGATCTTCGGCTGTTTCACGTCTCTCAGCTACCTCGTACTAATATTTTGATGGCCAGCAGCAAGACAGTAATTAGCTGCAAACTAAAGCTCCTTGCACTAAATTGATTTGAAACCAAATCCCTTTAACCCCCCCTGGAGTCTGAGTGGACTTCTGTGGTTGAGCTG
Organism: Psophia crepitans; assembly: GCA_013399095.1. Lineage (NCBI taxonomy): Eukaryota > Metazoa > Chordata > Aves > Gruiformes > Psophiidae > Psophia > Psophia crepitans. Next base: position 780,021 of record VWZZ01007160.1, read on the forward strand.
ATCTATGGAAAGAAAGGGAGGTCCTGCTTCCCTCCCTTACACAGTCAGTGTTTTTTTCACTGAACCCTATTCATTTCATATTTGCAGGGAGTTTAATCCTCTATACGTTTGTCTCTCAGAAATGGCTCTCATGAGGTCAGATGAGCACTGCTGGTGAAGGAAGTAGCAGCAGCATAGTCACAGTCAAAGAAGAGAGCAGGACAACCCCTTTGGTAGCAGCCACATTAGAGCAACACAGCTATATGAAGCTGTACCTTGAAAGTGTGTTTTTTATTGTTAATATGAGACAATCTAACTCTGTGCTACTTATCTTCCCCTAGCTGCACGTTCCTAGCTCCTTCCTTATTTTGGCTCTTGCAATTCTGTGATGAGTTGATCAGCCTGCTTCCTGATCAAGTTTGCTTACCTGAGAACCCATCATTTCTTTGCGTGTGTTGGTTTTCAAGTGGATCTGACTCACACTTTGGTTGTATGAGTACCAGAACTGATGCAAGGGAGATAATGAAAAGATGTACCTGAAGACAGAGGAGAGGTCAAAGCCCTTTCTGTATGGTTGGAGACCAGTCTTAGATTAGCTTGAGTCAATCACGAGGCTGTAGTTAGTCAAACTCTTTAAGCTGAAACCGTGCCAGAAGAAACAGCCCTGCCTCCCTGCCCAGTGAAAACAACCCTTTCCAACGCTGTGCCACTTCCATCTGGCACTGATCTGGTTCACCGTGCAACACGGCTGCCTGCGTAGTTGCACGACGATCAGAACAATGAAGTGAGTTACCTGACAACCGGTTTTTCAGGTTAAGGTTCCAGGTCAGTGCCCCAGCCTGGCCCTGCGAGCAGTGCCTGCTGCGGAGCTGGAGGGATGGTGGTACCGCCGCCTTCAGGGGCAGCGTGGGCGTGAGGCGCCCAAGTACAGCTGCACACTTGTACCTGCTGTTTCTTAACTCACCCACAGGCCTCTCCCAGCAGGGTGCAGCAGCCCCCGCCCTTCAGGAGCTGGCAGGCAGGTCCACCGGCAGAGGCCTGTGGGCAAAGCAGGCCAGGGCCAGGGCAAACGACCCTATGAACGTATCCAGGGTGCTTGCACCCCCTTTTGGTGGCCCCGTGGTGGACGCTTCTCTCTGGGAACCATCGCCCCTACCACACAGCGCTGGCCCAGCGCACACCGACACCCCTCCGACCCCAGCTCGGCACCGCAGGCGGCGGCAGTCACCACCGCACCCCACATGCTGCCAGGGGCGGAGGGCCGCGGACTGAGGCGGCGGATCCCTGCAGACCCGAAAAAACCACACCCACCAGCCAGAGCTCGGACCCGCTTTCTCTGCCCGCCCCCCACAGCGAGCGTGCCGCAGCACCACCCGCTCCCGCCGTCGCCGCCATGTTGCGCAGCTCCCCCCCCCCGGCACCGCCCCCTTCCCCGCCCCGCGATGGGCCCACCTAAGGGCAGGCAGCCCGGCGCGTGCGCAGACGCGCAGTAAACAGGCGCCGCCGCTCCTCCCCCTTACGCCGTTTGCGTGGCCGCCTTCGCGCAGGGCCGCGCGAGCGGTGGCGGCGGCGGCGGTTGCGCAGGGGCGCTACATCCGGGCACTGGG